>APFE031092743.1:17959-69266 GCA_000404065.3 Pinus taeda
ATTGGAATATTCGATTTTGTTCAATTTTTGCCTTCTATAGTTATTTGTAAATAAAAAAAGTGAGGACGGGGGACATAACTCACTTTTAGAATAAAAAGTCACCTCCTAGTAGCACAACGTTGTGACTTAGAGGGGAGCCAAGGGGGTCAAAGGGGGACGTAGAAATGGAGCCCACACAGACACATGGAGGGACTGCGCAGGAGGGAAGAAACACGTGGCAAGAGAGGAATCGCACAGGAGGAAGTGAGCCTTGGGATTGAGAGAGGCAAAAGCTATAAAGGAGAGAGGAACCCCCTCATTTTGATCATTCTCGTTATGAGCATTTGTGATAGTCATTTCGACTTAGAACACGCTGGCTGTTTAGCTAGTCTGCAACACTATTTAGTGCATTGAGTGTCTTCGTTTGGAGATCTCACCCTTAGCCCCGGGGGACTTCGAGTGCCTGCTCGAGCAAGGTATTTCCAATGGCATTCCAGCAGTAGTTTCATTAGCATTTCAACAGCAGTTTCATCAACATTTCAGCAACAGTTTCGTCAGCATCTTTGAGGAACTGTGCAGAACCCCAAGGGGGTGATTTTTGGGGGTCAGCCATTTCAGAAAAGCTTTCTGGGTTTTCCTAGGTTTTTTTAGTAAAGTCCGATTCCAGAGTTTCAGCCTTTTCTGAGGAGGGGAGCAGCCCCAAATCCTCATTCGATTTCCTGCAGCAACAGTAGCACGACAGTTTCCCAGCAGCTGGGACGCAGATTAGTGTGAGGCCGTTCCAAGAAAGCTTTCTGGGTTTCTTGAATAGAGCCCGCATCCAGAGTTTCAACTTTTTCCGAGGAGGGGAGCAGCCCCAAATCATCATTTGTTTTCTAGCAACAACAACAGCAACATCCACGCAGAGAGGCCATTCTTGTCATTCTGAGAGTATTTCTTCACTTGCCTTGTGCAAGTCGAGGTGCCATCTATCTAATCACCTCTTGTACCCATTCAATGGCTTAGCATTTCTCACTGCATTTCTTGTGTATCTGCTTATATTTCCAATTTACATTATTATATGTTGTTCCACTGTTATTTTATCACTTCTGGGTTATTATATCATTTGCACATATTTGGTTGGAGTTTTGCTGGGGTTTGAGGAATATTCTGGGCTAAGAATATTACAGTTTCTTCTTGGATGCATGATATGCATCTAGCCATTAATTCCTCGAAACCAAGAATTACATTATTGTTCAAAAGAGTAGTCCTGAACATGTACCATTCGGATGGTAATCTTCCAAGAGTCGTGAGTGCCATTTCCCTATCAGTGATAGTCTCCCCAATAGATAGGAGATCGTTCCTGATCTCGGTGATTCTTAAGAAGTATGCTTGCATACTCTCATTTTTACCCTTCTTAATTTCCTTCAGCGTATTTTTAGGAAACAAAACTTGATTTGCATCATTAACTTTAAATAAACTCACCAGTCTATCATAGATTTCCTTGGAGGTGTTCAGGTCGGAGATGTAGGCCACCAAGCGCTTGTCGATAGAGTCCCGGATGATCTTCTTTGTTTTGACTTCTTCGATTTTCCATTTGTTCCTTGCAGCAACGGATGCATTTGGTGGAGGCTCAACAATATTGCCTCTCACATGGTCCAACACTCCTTGATCTTCTAAGGTTAGATCGATAGACATCTTCCATTCGTGATAGTCAGCTTTCTCACGGAGCTTGTCATCGGCAGGAAAGAGTGATGAGGACCCCATAGTTCTTTTAGGAGAGCCTTGCCAATCTTCTCTTTGGGGATTGCTCTTGCTCTTGCTCGGGCTTTGTCTTCACCTCAGCTCTGATACCATGTTAAGTTATGGTATGTTCTATGCTTAGAGCAATTTACTTTTCTTTCTTATTATTATTCATAGATTAGCAATCACATGTGCATAAGTAAAGTGCAGATAGAACATTAAACAATCAATAGAAAACAAGCGAAGACAAGAGACACAAGATGTGGTGGCTAGCCAGGGACAAACCCTACAATGTGTGGGGAAACCCTTTGATCAAATCTTCTTTTATCTTCAATAATTTAGCAAAGAGAAATAGTACAATAAATCTGATTTATATCAGCAGTAGCAAACCCTAGATCAGCAGCGTCAGCGTTAGCGACTTCATCATCAAAACTAGGGCAGTCGATATCTCGCAAACCGACCGTCGGATTGGCTTGATTCAACCACCAAAAAATGTGGCCTTCAGAGGAGGTCCAGATGGACCTACAACACAGTTCAGAGGAGATCTGATGGTCAACACTAGTCAAACTTTGGATCTGCAGTTGCAGCTTCAGGTTCAGCAACTTCCTTCCACATGTGTGAGAGAGAGACTCTTTTCTGCGCAGTAGAGAAGAGCTTTTTTCTGCACAGAGAGAGAGAGAGAGATGTGATGAGAGTGAGTGGGTGCAAATGAGGAAAAGTCCTCCTCTAGGTTGCACGAAATGGGGAAACGGGTACGAGTTTCCGAAACGGGAAGCGATACAAAACGCGACCTCCCCAAATTTTGGAAACGGGGAAACGCGAATATATATATATATATGTGCAATCATAAAGCATAAATGATACATTATAATTTATTACACTTAAGCATTAAGATTTAATTTACATCACATTACTCATGAATGATCACATAATGAAAATAAAAATATCGAAATATCCAAAAACAACCTTTATTATATATCCAAATCTCAAAATCAGCGTTTATTTATATTAATATATGAGGCTGCAAGTACAATAAAGACTATAAGGCTGCAAGTGAGAGATCCAAATCAAGATTTTCTGCATCCACATCCCATTCTTTAGAAGGACCACTGTTGTATTGGGAGTCTCCTCCTACATAGTCGAATGACCTTAGTGCTCTTGATTAAATACACGTTTCATACCCTAGCACCCTACATGATCTTGATTATTGGGAGTTTCCCTTGCATAGAGGGCTTGGTTCTCTTGATTAAATACAAGTTCCATACCCTAGTACATGATAAAATCCAATGGAAACATTGCAATCCCTCCAATCCTGAAATCCTGAAAGACAAATAAGTCTGTTGGATTTTGAGTGAGATCTAAAATTCTACTTTCTCCATTTGAAATCCAATGAGGGCGAAACCACTCTCAAACATTCTGAGTCATTTCATGGTAATGTTAAAAATTTAAGTAAAAGGATGAAAATGAAAAATAAATGAGAATATCATTTTTACTTTAAAAATTTAACATTACCATGAACTGCATATCCCTCAAACTTCCTGATGAACTGCATATCAACACTAGGGCAAAAATTCACTTTTATAACTTTAGACACGCATCTAGAAGCAACAAGAAGTCACTAACATACCCTAAAAGTAAATTAAAAAGAACACAAGTTAATGAGGAAACGTGGGTCGTACGGCCCTGGAACGTGTTTTCGGCCGTACTGGCCACGTTTCCGTTTCAGGAAACGTGGTAGTACAACCGGAAACGCGTTTTACGGCCGTACCAAACGCGTTTCCGCGTTTCGTACCCGTTTCCGTACGGAAACGGACCTTTATACCACGTTTCCTACAACATAGGTCCTCCTGTATTTATGCACAACTGTTGATGTTTGAATAGATGCGACTGTTGGGCTTCTGAGCCTACATGAGTTGTAGGTCGGCTTGATAATTATTCCATAATCAAAATAAATTCATATCTCCATAAATACTTATCAGAATTGGATGATCTTTAGATCAATCCTACACCTCTCGATGAGAAGAATATAATAAAAATATTAACCATGAATAAGATGACCCTCATGGAGTTTGGCCCCTAGTTGCGAATTTTAACAATTATGCATCCCAGTGTCCTAGGAAGAAGAACAAAGAAGAGGCTTCTGACTCCAAGGCAGCTCCGATTAAGGCGGAGGAAGAAGTCAAGACTGATGGTGATTGTGCCACGAGTGCTCATGCACCTCTAGAGAAGAGGTGGGGAGACATCGAGCTGTAGTCAGGAGGACTATAGAAGATGTAGGGGCAAGATCCTTGAGGTACCTAAGCTCTTGGATCATATCCGGCGACAGGAGCCCCGAATGACAGTAGCAGGATGACAGATGTCGGTAGAAGCAAGATGCGATGGAGCGACAAGGAAGTACTAAAGTGCAAAGGTCTGTAGTAGCATATTGGAGGTTGCAGCAGCACGAGAGGCACAATGGTGTTTGCAGCAATGTGAGAGGCACAGTGGAAGTTGTAGTAGTGCGAGAGGCACAGTGGAGGTTGCAGCAGTGCAAGAGGCACATAGGTGTTTGCAGCAGTGCGAGAGGCACAGTGGAGGTTGCAGTAGTGCGAGAGGCACATAGGTGTTTGTAGCAGTGCGAGAGGCACATCGGTGTTTGCAGCAATGCGAGAGGAACAGTGGAGATTGCTGCAGTGCGAAAGGCACATAGGTGTTTGCAACAGCACAGAGGCAACATAGAGAGCACAAGATAGTAGCAGAGGTAGCTTTAGCATCAGGGGGCTTCCAGACTGACAAGGATGTCAGTAGTTGGGTAAATCAATTACTTCTTGGTAACTGAGTTGTAATGCAGCAATTAGCAGTGGTAGTGCTATGGGCAACATGTTAAGAGGGAGTTGCAGTACAGATGTAGTAGTGGGAGTGGAAAAGCCTGGGCAGTAGTACAGGAAGCAGCAGTGCAGTGGATGTTGGGCAACAGGCCAAGCATCAACACAGGTACCTGTGCGAGAGGATCAATGTGATATTCAGTGGTAGAACATTACTATAGCACATTTCTCGCTAAGAGGGAGTGTTGATTTGTGGTAGCATCGGATGTGCTCTAGCCATGAAAATTGGTGGAGAGGTTAAAGCGCATGAGATCTCGAAGACCTAGAAATGGTTTGGGGAAATTCCACCTGGTTAGAGAGATATTAAAATAATTAATATTTCTAATGGGGTTCCTATGTGTAAACCTAGGAAAATTAAAATATTAATGGGTATTAATATAAAATTGGGTGAGAAGGTTCTAAATGACATGGATCAAGCCAAATCTAATCTTAGCCATTGATTAGAGACTTAATCTCGGACGTTGAAGAGTCAAAAGGAAAAGTATAAGAGGAGGCTAGAGGGTCAGTTGGAGACACGCCAAGGTTAATCAGTCAGTTCTATTTTCTAGAGTGGGGTTTGCTGAGAAAATTCGAACAAGTGATTTGTTGCAGCGAGTGGCAGTGAGTACATAGCAGAGAGGAAGCGATAGTGCCTAAGGGTCAGCGTAGTGACTGAAGATGCTGACGCAGAGGCAACTAGAGCTACGTAGAGGCAGCGAGAACCACGCAGAGGCAGCTAGAGACTGAGGGGCCTGCATGGGTGACACAGAAGGCCAGAGAGCTAATGTAGAGAGGCATAAGGCTGACATAGAGGATTCAGGAGCTACGCTGAGGCTAGCAGGGTTGACGCAGAGCCTAGGAGAAGCGCCGGAAGGATTTTCGTGGGGCAGACTAGAGCAAAGAGGCTAAATATCTGTCTCCGAGAAGAGGTATTACTACGTGTAACAATCTCTGTTGGGTGAGCCATTTCGACGCCCTAGTTGTACTCAAGAAATATGCATAATAATAAAACCCTTAAAATAGCTGCACTGATTTTTTCGCATTGGGTTTTTTCAGGGATGTGTTGTCCAAAAATAACGGTGTCCCTTGTGTGTTTGTCTAGTATTTCAGTTTTTGATCTGTATATGAGTTAAGGCTGCATTTGTGTTTATCTTCAGCATTTATATGTATAAAGAACTTGTTAATGGAATAAACAAGTAGGTGAAATAAACCAAATAATGCAGTAGGGATTTCTAACGTATCAAACTTAGAAATTTCAACACACTTAGCTCGAACTTGCTTCTCCTCAAGCTGTCTCATCGGCTGTTGTCTGGGAAAAAGTCTCTCCTGGCTTTTGGAAACTCTACCCAACTTTTGGCACTGAAACTCGACTTTCCCCAACAGTGTCGAAATTGCCTCTAGAGGCTACTGCGCTGCTCTGTACCAGCGTCACTGTGGCTTACTTGCCACTCTGCCAATGCACTCACCGGAACTGGAATCCTTCCTCCGGCTTCACTGTCCCAACCCCTCCCTCACTGCTTTGATCTTACTAACTCTCTCTCTGGCCATTGATTGTTGCTACTCTAGAAATTGATTTGTTCATGAAATTGAACTGCTGAAATGATTTCTCCAAGCCCTATTGACTTCCTCTTATAATCCTTTGTTGAGACTTCAACGACCAAGATTAGATCTTAATCAATGGCTAGGATTAACTTGAATTCTATCCTTGTGAGTTTCTAACTTTCTAGAACATTCACACTATAACTTAATCAATTTTGATTAATTAGTTATACTCCATAAGTTTAGATTTACGAAATATTAAAAAATTGACTAATAATCTAATTAAGTCATTTCTAGGCGGAATTTCCTGAAACGATTTCTAGGTTTTGGAAATCTTGTGTATTCTAGCCTCTCCACAAAATTTCAAGGCTAGACACATCCGATGCTATAAAAACTAACACCCCCTCTTAGCGAGGAATGTGTTCTAAAGTTGCTGCCCCCTGTAGCAACACCCGATCTCTTCATAATCTCTTATCTCCAATTAAAATAATTAATTATTTTTAATGGATCCCTAAGTCTAAACTTAGGAAATTAAAATAATTAATGAGTATTAATCTAACTGTGGGTATAACTTCTAGAAAAAGACGAGGATCAAGCAGAAATGATCTTAGCCATTGATTAGCTTCTAATCTAGGCCATTGAATGTCAATGAGAAGATTATTTAAAGAGGCTTGAGGGTCATTTGAAAGACACAAAGAGTTGATCAGTCAAATCGAATTGCTGAAGCTAGAGGCAACTCAGTGATTTCGTAGTGATCACACAGAGAGGGGCAGAGAGAGTTTTGGTTGGAGGATCTTCTCCAGAGCCAAGAATACTCAACAGAGAGACACACAAAGGAGGCACCGCAGTGCCCATAGAGGGTGACGCATAGCCAGGAAGGGCTCATGCAAGGCCCACACAGAGCAGCGTAGAAGCCTTCCACATAGATGTTTGAAATTCGCTAAGGAGGTTGACGTTTTGAGTCGGGAGCGCTGTAGTCAACTTCTGAGAGAAAATCGATCTATCTGAGAGGTGATGGAGGGCCTTAGAGGCTGTGACGCAGGCCCATGCAGTGAGGGCAGCACAAAAGTAGCCTGGGACTTGTTGGTTCAACTGTCGTATCAACTGATTCTTGCAGTTTAGAGTGATGTATTCTCACTAATTTCTTTGGCCAAGTAATATTCTCTGTACTGGATTGCCAGCAAGGCATCCAAAGGTTGTATTCAAAAATAAATTCTGCTTAATAATAAAACCCTCAGATCTGCTACACCAGTTTTCTCGCATTGGTTTTTTTCCGGGACATTTGTCCTAAAACAACTGTGTCATCTGTGTTGTATCTGTCTCATGTTTAGTTCCTTGTTTTGGCATATTATTTTAAATGGTGTAGGTTGCAGTGTATGTATTTCAATGTTTTCTGTACGAAACTGCAAATAACTTGTTCATGTAAATCTAACAAGTAGGAGAAATATCATCAGCTGTTGTAGTATGGATTCTGACTTAAGGAATTTTCACATGGTATTAGAGCAATGCAGGTGAAGCAAGAAGAACAATGCCAGAGAACCCAACGTTGAGCAAAGAAGGAGGTCGAATAGCTGCAGGAGGCAGCGGTTCGAATCCCTAGAGGGGTTGCGCAGTCCAAGCCACGAGGGCTGAAGTTTCGAGGACAGTCTCTCTTTGAGTGAGTCGACAGAAAGGAAGGACTTCTAGATCGAAATTTTGTCGTGCCAAAGGGAGCAACCCAGAGCGTCAGCTGAGGAAAGAGCTAGTGGGACACAGTTTTTCTGCAAGCAGTTTGCTGGGCAGAAAATCATCAGAAGGGAGAGGAGAAGCATAGTGAGGGAATTTTCCTCAGTAGACTTCCCGCCAAGAAGTCTGTTTTCTTGTTGCTTGAGCAGCAACAGTGAGAAACAAAGGGAAGTTAGACATTTTCGTCGCAGAGATGGCAACTAGTGGACTGAGAGATCAGGATAGGTTGGATGGGGCATCTAATTATGTGATCTGGAAGGAAAGGATGCCGTGCCTTACGGATGAGCATTTTCTCAAGGTCTATGTCGACAGTGTGGTGGCTGAGCCCACGGATCCAGATCAACTGAAGAAGTATAAGGGAGAAATAATGAAGGCCAAGAGGATGATCCTTGATGGAGTAAGGGATCATGTGGTCTGTCACATCGCCAGCAGAGAGACTGCTAAGGAGTTGTGGGATGCCTTGGCGACGTCATATCAAGGATCTTCCGAGCAGCGAAAGATGTACTGAGAGCAGAAACTGAGATCTGCACAGATGTAGAAGGGGGAGCGCATAGATCTGTTGCTCATGAAGCTTCAGGAGACCCAGGATGAGTTAACCACTGTGGGGTCTACACCTCAAGGTTCTGAGATGCTGAGGCTGGCCCTAAACTCAGTCGCAGAAGAGTGGCAAGTCTTTATCTAGAGCATCTTGGGTAGGGCAACTTTGCTAGACTGGGATAGTATGTGGGCATCTCTCAAGCAGGAAGAGCTTTGGAGAGATCTAGTCAAGTGTAAGCTTGAAAAAAGCAGCAACAGTGGATCGAAGCCCAGGGAGGAGGAAGAGAATGCAACCCTTGCTTCGAAGGGGCAGTGGGAGCAATAAATGCGGAAGAAGGACGTCTCGAAGATCAAATGCTTCAGGTGTGGTGAAATTGTAGAAATTTATCATTTCCCACCCCGGTTCTCAGTTTCACCTTATTTCTCCCATATAATTAAATGCCCTTTCCCATATCCATACATTCAACAATTGAAAAAATAAATTTTTGCTGAAAACACAAATTCTGGAAATTTTACAGAATGCTAGAAAATGCAGAAATAAAAAATCAGCAGGTACAAACAGTCATTTAACACATTTGAACACAGTGATTTTTGGTCAATGTGACCCTAGAAAAACCCCCTACAACTCTTGGGGAAAACCAGTTCGAGAGCTCTTTATTTCTGAAAATGCCTTTTTTACAGTGAGAAATATTCAGCAAAAAATCAGCAAGCAAATTTACAACTTATCTCTTTTCCCGTGCCTCACAGCAAACTGGAAATTACAGCAAACAGGACAGCAATAAATGTTGTACGGCCTCCTCGATTTTCGTGCCCACTTTTAGCCTTAAATGTTGCTATACGACCTGCATTAAATGCGCTGTACAGACTGCAATAAATGGTACAAACCTCAATTTGCGTGCAGAAAAAACAGCGAACTGCTCCTCGATTTCTATGCAAATCACTCCTCGATTTCTGTGCAAACCAGCTGTACGGATTTCTAGAAAATCGTGCCAAAATCAGCGTTTCACTGTGTGTTGAATCAGCTGTACAAATCTGCTCAACTGCTGCCTTGGAATGTGTGCCAAGCTGCTGTCTCCTTCTCCTCCTTGTCCAAAAATCTCCCTTGCTCCCTTGCTCTCCTCTCAATCTGCTCATGAAAAAATGAATGACCTCTTGTCTAATTTTCCTCCTTTAATCTAATCCTAAGTGACTTTTGGGTAACCTCTAAATCCAATGGCTGAAATAGATTGAGATCTAGGGCTGAGATTAAATGCTCATTTAAATCTCACTTTTTATTTTTTAACTTACCCCACTTTAATAAAGACCCACTTAGTCATTTATTTCCAAAGTCACTTTTCCTTTCTAATTTTACATTAACTTTATTAAAGTCACTTTAAAATTAGACTTTAATAACTTTATCACTTAAAGTCACTTTTAAATTAGATTTAACTTTATAAAAATTACTGTGTAAGCTTGCTCAGATACTGCGTTATTGTGTCATTCTTCTACATCTTGATACTTCGAAGTTTATCCTTGAGTGCCAGCTTCCTGTGGTCACTACTATTCTCGTACAATTCTGTGAGTGCTTTCCACATCACGAATGGAGTTTCATTTCCATGGAGATTCGAGACAATATGATGCCATACTCCCTCCAATATGATTCTCCTCGCCTTGGCCACATATTTCTTCCACTGAACAAGGTTCTGGGCATCCGATGTTGAGGTTTTGCAACATCTATCTTGACGTAGTCTAACAATCCATTGTAATCCAATACTGCCTCCATGCGGTCCTTCCATGAACAAAATTAGAGGTGCCTTCCAAGGCATACTCTAGCCTTAGTCCATTGAAGGCTATCTTCTCAGTTCTGAAGAAATCCTGCTACACTGATCTTCAAATTTGAACTTCTGAGATACAACTTCGAATTTCCTGCTCTAACGTGAATCCAACTCTGATACCATGTAGAAATTAGGCTGTAGATTCACAACTGCTCATGAAGTTTTAATCTAAATCACAAGACACAAATCTGCACTACTGCTTTGCGAACATTAATTCACAATTTAGAACAAAAATTTCAGACATGCAAGAAGGAATAACACATGCACAAAGATTTATCTAGGGGAAAGAAACTGCTCAAAACCCCTTCCTATCTATATTGCATTAATCAAATAATAGAGATGTAATACATATACTTGCTCAACCTTGAGCACACCCTGCAAATGTATAGTCTATCCCTCTGCCTTACTGATTGACCTTGGGCAACACTTAGCCAATTTCCAAGCCCTCCAAGCTCCCATTTCCTTGCATTGTTCCTTGAGGAATTAGGCTCCTATTAATTAAGAAATTCCCTCAATTGAATTGTGCAATTCCTTTAGGCTCATCCTCTGACTACATGCACCATCTGTACACATTGGAATAGTCTACAATTGATAGTACACTGCCTTGGAATATCCATCTCAACTAGGTAATTCGAATTCTCTGCATGCATCAATTATTTTGGGTTGATTGATTAGTTAACTGATTGATCACTGAGTGTGGTTGAAGTCACACTTCTGCTAACGACCTTCCACTAGATCCTCCAACAATTAGAACTAGTTTAACTGATAATAACTCAATTTAACTAAATTGGATTGCTACACATTAGCAATCAATCATACTGAATTGAACTCAAGCTTCCCCAACTCGAATTAACTGAGTTAATTGAGTGATAAGTGCCATGTCACCTCAGTTAACTATCTCCAAGATTTCTGCTGATGTGGAATTTCGAATTTTCTCTAGTTTGACCAAGGCAAGGTGAAACTGACATTTTCTTGCTGCATTTTCAACAGATTTAGCACTTGTGGATGCCATCTTGTGGTCAATATTATCCATGTCTTGATGTATCGTTGAAGAATCTCTCTAAGGAAAGGTTTGATTGGGTTTTCCCCTTATGGGGTTTTGCCTAGGTCTTTGACCTAAACATTGGTGTCTCTTGTTTTTGTGCACTATGATCTTTACTTTCATATCATTGCTATTGGTTGAATTTCTGATGTATAATTGCTTGATGAAAATTGACTAAGCTAAACTAATGGTAAATAATATCACAAATAATTTTCTATAGATCAGAAATGGTTTTTCAACAAGTTTGAGGATTAACCCCCCATTTGAGGTGAGGGAACAAAACCATGGTCAAATCCCTTCCTTCTGCCAAGTCACCCAATACTCCTTGTCCAATATGCCCAAGAAAAACAAGCATAAGCACTTGATTGCTCAATGAAAATCTACATTTTGGGTCGGATTTCCCGCCTTCTAACATATGCTCTCGGCAACTGGGTGAAGGGACATATGACTGATGTAGAGAATGAAGATCAAATGGTACATTGTATCGGCTACAATAGTGGTTGTCAGGGGCTGCTGGTTGTCGATTGAAGAGATAACTAGGAGAAAATTTCTCCTATGGGGTCGCCCGCTTTTGGTGGGTAATAGGTACCAGTGTTGAAAATATCGGTATCGGGAAAATATCGGTGAGGGTCCAAAAAATATCTTATCGGAAATATCGGAAAAATATTGGCAAATATCGGCAAGCATAAAAAATGCATAATATATTCATTTTTTTTCAGATTTTTAAACATATAAAGCAATAACAATATGAAATAAACACATTGGCACATAACTATGAAGAAAACACTAATATATATGATGTCAAATAGAAATGATACATCAAAGGCGATACCAAATCCTGTTGATCCCTGATAAGTGTCCATTCAAGGACTCAAATGTGGAGAACCAATACAAAATAACATCACATATATAAAAGTATCTCATCATCATGAGTTATATGTAGCATAACAAATAAAACTAGCAGCTATCTATCTGAAATCACTGCCCTCTCCCCCTTTTACAGGGAAACATGATGGGTTGTTTGCCAGGCCTACCTCTAGTAGTAGAAGGCCCTGACCCTGCCTTTACACCTAATGTCAAATAATGAGTGCTAGGTATGGAGCTATGCTCTCCTATATCGATAGCAGATGGTGTTGATGCTGATGCTCCCGCAGTGTCCTCCTCCTCCTCCTGCTCCTCCTCTGAGCGTTGCTGCTCCTATGAGTGCTCCTCCTCTTACTACCCCTGTTCTAATGGATCATCTGCCACTGGCTCTAACCATGAAGGTGACTCCTCCAAGATGGGCTCCTCAAACTCCACCCTCCACAAAGACAATACACAATATTGTCTAAGGAAATGGCATCTGGATCCATTGGTGATTCTATTTGCTTCACTCGAAGTCGGATGTTGTAATGCACATACACCAAATCGTTGAGGTGTGCGAACTCCAACCTGTAAGAGTGTCAAAAAAAGTAATGAGTCTTGACTCTTGACACTTGAAGGTCATAAATTAAAAATTAAAAATTACAATAAGTGTAATTGCTCAACTGAAGGCTGGAGCTCAAAGTTATACCTGTTGCGTTTTTTTGCATGTATTTTCTCAAATACACTCCAATTACGCTCACACCCTGAAGAGCTACATGTTTGACTCAAGATTCGTATGGCCAATTTCTGCAAATTTGGTGTCCTTGCACCATAGCTTCGCCACCAAATATCTACAACAAAATAATGAAATAAAAGATTCAGAAACTTAAAACATAATTAAACTTTCAAATAAAAGTTACATAATTGAATTTTAAAAAAATAGAATTATAAGTAAGGAAATTCTAAATTGAAAATTCTAATTTCTAATGAGTGATGACTTGTCACTTACGTGGCATGAAGAGGGTCCTTTCCGTAATAGCATCATCAAAGCCAAATAGGGCAACACAATCGCGATAAGACTGTATCTCGTGATTGATTTTGCTACGAAGCTTAGGATTAGGTACCATCCTCTAAATATAGGAATGGAGCCCTTCCATCGCCTTGCCATCAAAATCAAAAGCCGCATTTGTATGAAAATGTGGGGTTGAGGAAGAGTGATGCTGCATGAAGGGGTCGATGAAGCATCCCTGTCCACCAACTATCAATCACATCCCATAACATCATCTGCCTATCAAGGCCAACAGAACCCTTGTCTGCATAATAAGAACGAATGGCCTCCTTGGCCCTATCCATGCCCTCATACAAATAAGCCATTGTAGGCTTCTCCCCATCCACCAATTTGAAAACCTTTACTATAGGTTCACTAACTACGCATGCTTCTTCTACTCCATGCCAAAATGTCTCAGAGTACACCATTTTTGCAATGGCTTTCCAGTCCTGTCTCCTGTTGTATCTACAATTACGCCAATCGTCAGACACAAACATTTGCTTCAACTCGAATTGACATCGAAGTAAAGACTGAAGAGTAATAAAGTTTGTGGCAAAACGTGTGATGGCAGGACGCCGTAACTCCTTGTTTTTAGTGAACCTCTTCATGAGTCTAAGAACAAAAGCATGGTTATAAATAAACTTGGGGATGCTCCTAGCCATATCAACCACCTCCTTGATGAAGGAGAGTTTCCCCATATCCTCAAGCAACAAATCGAGACAATGTGCTGCACATGGAGTCTAGAACAATGTGGGATGCCTCTCCATAAGCATTTTGCCGGTAGACACATAATTAGCTGCATTGTCTATTATGACTTGCACCACATTCTGCACACCAATCTCTCGAATGAACCCATCTAACAACTCACATATCATTGCTGCATCTTTGATATGTTCTGATGCATCCAACGATTTAATAAACATGGTACCTTTAGGACAATGTACCAAGAAATTTAGAAGGGTCCTACCCTTCCTATTTGTCCAACCATCAGACATCATTGTGCATCCAGTAACTTCCCATGTCTTTTTCAACTTCGCCAAACTAGAGTTGATGTCCTGCTTTTCTGCTTGAAGAATTGGCCCCCGCAACTCCTCATATGTGGCACTTTTGTACCCTGGGCCCACAACAGCAATAACATCACACATTGGCTGCCAAATGGATTGGTTTTGGTGATGCTGAGAGGTAAGTCGCTCCAGAAAATACACCTCCCCATGACTCTCTCTGCTTCTTGCTTCTCCTTTTTTTTAACAAGCGATTTTATGCCAGGTTGTGCTCCAAGTCCTGTTCGTGGAACAAAAAATGATGACCTTGCACTAGCAGTAGCAGGTGATGATGTGTCAGCTGTGGAGCCCCTCCCACTACCCTCAACATCAAAATCAGGAGAAGATATCCCGAAAGATCTACCTGCACGTTCATATTTGTTTCTTTCTGCCTCTTCCTTCTTTCTGTCTTTTTCATCAATTGCCTCAAGAGCTTTTTGTATAAGCTCCAGACTAGAAACTGTACAAATCCCAACATCATGCCCACTGAGTCTAGCAAGATGGTATTTCAGTCGTGTAACCCCACCTGTCATCCTGGTCCCACACAATTTGCATATAAGATATGCACAATTTGTCCCACCATCAGGTTTCCCATACTCCCAAAATGGGTCCAAGGCTTTTGGCATATTTGTATTTTGTAGTGGGCTAACTCAAACCTAGGGCACCAAAAAAAATTTGGAATTAGTAACTTAATAAGTAATAACCACATCATTTTACAAAACAGTTTTTTTGCTACATTATTTGCAATTTTGCAATGTGAATTGAAAATTGAAAATTCATAAATTCATTTGAAATTTCATAAATTCATACATAGAATTTACTTTTATAAATAGGCAAACGGTAAACCCACCTCATTGTTCACAAATTCACATTTCACAATAAGAAACTAATTTCTAAGGTGAAGAAATTTTATAGAGATGAACCCCTAATATATAATAAAATTAATAAATAGCTTCTGCAGCTATGAATTCAAAAAAAATTGAGTTTGCTCTCCAAATATGGAGAAAACTTGAAAACCTAAAAACTTAAAACCCTTTCATTTGTTCATCGGCATGAAAATCTTTTCAAATGGAAAAAAAAATCAAGCAAAATGATTGTAGGCAAATAGGCAAGCAAGAACAATCGTAAAACTAACAAAAAATTCATTAAAATAGGGGTTTATTTGAACATACTTGTTAATGGAAGAAATGAAATTATCTCACTGTTCTTGAAGCTTAGATCAATGAAATCTTCGTTGTTGGTAGCGATAATAGCTATGGAACGCTCAAACTCTCTTTGGCAGCAAGCACATAGTTCTCCCCTTCCTTCTCTAGTAATCAGAAATGAAAATGATTCATAAAAAACTAAAATCCGAATTTTATAACCCGCACGGCGATTTTCTACAGTCTCTTGGCGATAAATTAGGTCGTTACACAATATTTTGCCGAAATATCGGTGATATTTCGGAAATATCGGCAATATTTTGGAAATATCACGATATTTTTGGGAGCTGAAAATATCGCGATATTTTCTCTGCGATATTTCGGCTCGCCGAAAATATCGCAATATTTACGAATATCGCCGATATTTCGGCGATATTATCAACATTGATAGGTACTACCCATGGTCCAATAAAAATTAGACTTACTCAACATGACACAAGCTCTTGGATGGCTATAGG
Source organism: Pinus taeda (assembly GCA_000404065.3). Lineage (NCBI taxonomy): Eukaryota > Viridiplantae > Streptophyta > Pinopsida > Pinales > Pinaceae > Pinus > Pinus taeda. The sequence goes on from APFE031092743.1 coordinate 33,752, forward strand.
GCCTCACATGGTTGTTACATGGCTTTTCACTTGACCTTGGGCTTACAATGGTTTTTAAGAATGTTGCAATCGATATAGGTACCCCTGCTTGGAAAGGGGTACCACTAACAATACCTTTTGAAATTTGAATGTACTTGATGGATGAATAAATAGCTTAATGGATGAGGAAATCTTGTATATCTCTATGCTATCTCATGTTGATGAAATGGCTTTTGGATTATGGCTATGAAACATTGGATGAGGTATCACCATATCTATTCTATTGTATTTATCATTGGGATGTTCTATATCGCTGCATTTTATATATACCTGGTTGTATGCACTTGTAATCCATTATTGATTGGTGCATTTTTCATAGCCATTGGAGTTTATCTACACCAGCAGTCTCCTTTGATATATTTCTGTAGTTTGGGACGGCAAGGAAAGAGGTAATGAAGTTTGTACATGCAGCCATACTGTTTTTCTTTTCCTCAGTAGGACAGCCTCCGATTGAGCCTTGGTTTAACTTCATTTTCCCAATTAAAAGACACTAGTCTCTGGTCCATTCATGCACTCTATGTACTGTACACAAAAGTGCTGTGCTGGAATTTACTCTTCATTTCACATTGCAATACATTGTCTAAAACTCTAGCAATCCTATCTTAGGGAAGCCCCCCTTGTGCCATAGGAAAGCCATTTGAAAGTGTGAAGAGGGTTGGTGAGATGACTTTGACGTCCCTCTTATTTCCTTCAAGGCCTTGCTTTAGCTTTAGGAATTTATCTCAAGAAGAGTGGATTTGAGAGATAACAGGGCCTGTATACAAGGTTGGCCATGGCTGAAAGTGAAACTTACACCATTTTCGACAGTTCCAATAGCAAGATCCTGACATGTCATGGGAAATGGATGAACCCAATGTACTTTTTTGGCCATTGGTAGTTGATATTGTTTCAGAGACATTACAATGTCATGTGGCATCCTTTTCATTTGTACTAAAAATCAATATTTTTTGTTAATTGCTCATGGTGGTACATATCATCTTGCCATCCATGAGCAATCTTTCTGCAATTTGGGCATGATGTCCTCTGATCATATTCATAAGATAATAACAACAAAATGTAGCATACTTTATTGTTAGCATATGAATATGATCAGAGGATATCACTCCCAAGTTAAAATTCACAGAAATTTATGACCACCCATGTCTTTTTGCATATCTCCTAGACTTGGATTATGACAGTTACTGAGGAAGGGGACAGTTTATGGCAACTGCACACAACCTACTACACGTAAATGACCTAATCATGGAAAGTACATTAAATTTTTTAACAATTCCCTTTTCATTGTAATTGGACTTTAACCAATAAGTCTACTACAAAATTTTGTCTAATCAAGGAGTTATCAGCCCAGGTTTTTCCCTGTAGTTTTGGATTCTGAATTTATGGCACAGACCTTCAAATTAGGTCCACTATTGGGAATTATATCTTACCCTAATGATGCAGGACCCTACACTCTGCAAAGTTCAATTCACAATATATGCATCACTTTCCCATAGGCTAGCATTGGATACTAACCACCATAACTCCTTTCAGCTTTGTACCTGGGTTTCAGTTGTGGAGAACTAGATTGGAACGACATTTTCCCCAAATAATTTCAAATAAAATTGTAATGTGATAATTGGAAATAATGTATTTCAGTCATTTGTCTGTCATCAATGTCATGTGATTTTTCATACTTCTGACCATTTGATTCAATTTTTCATGTAAGTGTTTAGATGTGATCTGAGACGTTTGAATTTCTTTTCTTTATCATTAGGGATTTATACATGGGTAGTTTTCCTTTGCTATAGATTGTTGTTAACCAACTATTTACTATATGACAGTTCTTAGATTGAGAAATTTGATTGATTGTTAAATCAGGCAAAAGGCCTTGGCTACGCAATGAGCACGACAGAGGAGCTTAAATATGTGCTTGAAATTGCAGAAACAACAGGAGTTATCCTCGACCCTGTTTACAGGTCTGAACAAATCTCCAGTTTATTTTAGCCGTGTTACCATCATATTAATTTGACTAGAAGTGAGAATTATTATTCTGAGGAATGAGAAGTATTTCGTTTACTCTTTGTAAGCAATATTTGTAAGGGGTTGTTCCCAATGTCTATAGATTGTGGCTGAAATTATTTAACCAGGCTACAGTTATTCGGCTTTCATGTTCAGACTATCTTGATGAACTTGCCAAGTATTTCAAGAGAAGAAATTTTCACTATTGGAACCCTACCATGCATGGCATCTTCTTTATCGTAGATAGATAAGATAAACAATTTTATTCATGCCCGAAAAATGACCACAAAAGTAGGTCAATGTGACTAAAAGGTATATCTAAAGTGTAAATACAATGTGGAAGTCCAAAAGCAATTCCTAAGTCAATGGTGAAAGTAGAAAGATAATTAACCAGTCTAGCTAAAGCCAAAAGAAAATAGAAAAGAAGGTGCAAGTACACCCAACCCTAAATGCTAAAATACTAAAACAAAATCTAGATGATGAGGTGTGTTGACCACTACGTGTCAACGACCCATAGCAGTACACCCTTTTTTTTTCAAAAGGGATAACGCATGATCGATGCATCCGTGCCATACAACTATCATCATCAACTTCACTTTTAAGATGTTATGTAAACCCTTTCTGCATGTGTATAATATAAATAATCTCAATAGATCTGTGTTGTGTATGTAGTTGCCTAGGTAAACCTGCTTTTCTGGTGACGATCTACATTCTGAAAGGTTTTTTATCTCATTGATCCATTTTCGGATGGTTGGCAGAGTTTTCCTTCAGTCTTACTCTAAAACCGGAATGGATTTTGTTACTGGGATCTTAGGCGAGTCCTAGTGTTTTAGACCGAGTCTATGTAAAAGTGATTTGTGAATAATCCTAACTATTTGGTTAAGTTATTTTATTACAAATTGTTTGGTCTGTTAGATTATATTTGTGTCACAAAAATGGGTGGTCTATGAAGGTATTTTACAAATGGGTTTTTCCCCTTGAGATGTAAAAAATATGAAAATCATGATGTAAAGTGTCTTGAAAATTGGAAAAATAATTTATCCCCTCATAGGTTAATTAATTAAATTTTCTGGCAGAAAATTAATTAAAATTCTAAGCCAGAAATTTAATTAAGTCTAGGTCCTAGGTAAATTTAAATTCTACGAAGGCAAAATTCGTCGGTCCTTAAAGATCAAAATTTAAGAGGTCCAGGGACTAAGGTAAATTAATTATTTTGATAAATTTTAAGTTTTTGATCCCTGGGGTTAAGTCAAAGTCAAAATTTTGAGGAAGTTAATTCAAAAATTTAATTTAATTTTTGAATTAATTAAAATGCATTTAATTGAAAATTTCGAATTTCCTCAAGACTTTAAAATTTCGACAGAGGAGATTAAAAGAAATTTTGATCATCATCAATGATTGAGATTTCTTTGATGAAGATCACTCGAACTAGTCGTTGGAGAATTTATTTTTAAATAGGAGATCATTTGTCGGTCCATAGATCCAACCTTTGAGTCGTGTGCTAAGCAAAAAGCTCTTGTGTAATTTTTTTGAATAATAAAGAAAGACTTTGGGATTAATCTTCGCCTGTGTTACTCTTCATGGAAATATTATAAGATGTATCGTTTTTCATGTTTAATTTTTTTTAGCCATTGATAATAGTTTTTGAAGAGTGATTTGAGTACAGGTATCTTGCTCAGTGGCTGGGGTTTAAGTGATAATTTAAATTTTGAATGTAATAGGAGGTATTTCTATTCATCTAAATTTTATTTTCATTTTCTCGCTCTATTTTGATGGTTGGATTGAGTTTTGCAGGAAAATCTTGATTTTTATATTATCGGGTGTTCGGGGAAGTTTTTAGTTGGACCAGCCAACTCCCACTCCGTGTTTTCTGAAGAGCCCAACTTAATTTGATCTCGGGCTTATCATAAGATTTTTTTTTATGTGCGAAATTGATGAATCTGACTGTTAAGAGCCTTAGATTATTGGATCTGGGAGCAAAGTTGGACTCACACTCTTCAGATCTGATAGATCTGCATTTCCTGTGCATAGATTTGTAAATTATTTTTGGTTTTTTGACTTGGGGTTTTTTGGGGATTTAGTTTTATCATTGTATATATCGTTTGGGTGTTTTTTGCTGTCTTGCAGCTACAAATTTGAGGAAGAAAATTGTGTAGAGTCCAGATCTAAGCCTTGGAGGGTAAGATCTGGATCTCTGGGGTTCATCAACATCATTTTGAAGGGATTCTATCCAGATTTTTGCAGTCCAAGGGTTTTTAATATTTTTAAATCTGGAAATAATTTTTTTAGGGGTTAGGCAAAAGTATAACATTTTAATCTGAGAATTTTTCTTCGGTTCTTTGGCTACTTATTTGCTGTCTGGGTTTTTACTTTCTTTACTACAAAGAAATTTTTTTTTTTTTGTTTTTTGGAAAACTTATGTCGATCTCTACCCGAATCCTTCCACATTTCTGTTGCATTTTTTTGCAAATCAATGTTGGTTTGGGTTAGCATCGGATGTGCTCCAGCCACGAAATTTGGTGGAGAGGTTGGGGTACATGAGATCTCCAATACCCAGAAAGGGTTTGGGCAGATTCTAAACAAATTAGGATATATTAAATTAATTAATATTTTTAATGGAGTCCCTAAGTCTAAACTTACGGAAAATAAAATATTAATGTGTTAATATGAATCTGTGTTAGAATGGTCCAAAAGACATGGATCAAGCCAGATCTAATCTTAGTTGTTGATTAGGGACTTAATCTCGGCCGTTGAGATGTCAATAGGAAAAGCATAAGAGGAGGTTTGAGGGTCACTTGGAGAAAACACCAGAGTGATCAATGATTCTATTCTCTAGAGTGAGGTTTGCTAAGAGATAGAATCGGTGATCGGGAGAGCACTTGAGGGGCATAGAGTACAAAGAAATAGAGAAGGCAGAGATTGTGCTGGGAAAGCAGCACAGCAGCTAAGGAGAGTGACGCAGAGTCAGCAAGGGCTCACGTAGGGCCACGCAGAGAAAGCCAAGTGCTTCGTAGAGCACCAAAGAGACCATCGTGTCTGATGCAGAGGCCCAGAAAGCTGACGCAGGGTCACCTGGGGTTGACGTAGGGCCAATGTGAGACAGAGAGGGGCTGACGCTGGGGTTGCAGAGCAGTTTTGTGCTGAGAAGCTGCCGGAAAGATTTTCCGGGGTTTCAACCAAGAGATTTCTCTCAAACTGTGAGGTATAGCTACTAAGGAAATTCTCTGTTGGGTAGACCAGTTTCGGCGACCAGATTGTACTGTGATATTGCTTAATAAGTAAACCCCCAGATCGCTGCACTCGTTTTCCCACACTGGGTTTTTCCGGGGACATTAGTCCAAAAATAATGGTGTCATGTGGTGTGTTTGTTCTTGTTTCTTTTAGTTGTTGGTCTGTAATATGTTGAGCATGCACTGGTGTTTATTTTCAGTATTTACTTTGTAAATAACTTGTTAAGGAAAAATAACAAGTAGGTAGGAATAAATCAGATAAAGTGCATGGAGGGTTTCTAAGCTAAGTAAACTTAGAAACTTTAACATGGTATCAGAGCTTGATTGCAGATCACAGAAAGACTCAAAGAAATCAACCGAGCGGAGCAGTAGCAGTAGAAAACTGCTGCCCCGAGGTGACAAAGGTTGTTTCTAGTAGCGCAGAAGCCAAGAAGTGTGATGCAGAGCCATCCAGAGCCACGCAAATGAAGCCGAGGGTTGTGTAGAGCCTCAAAGAGGCCAACGTTGTTGATGCAGAGGACCAGAGGGCTGACGCAGGGCATCCCAGGGCTGACGCAAACCCATCTGGGGTGACACAGAGCCAGTGTGAGGCAGAGAGGGCTTGACGCAGTCCACAGAGAGGCATTAGAAGGCTGCAGAAATATTGCAGAGTGGAGCTGGTGAGGCACTGTAGTCAGAACAGCACCTGACAGAGCAGGCCAGAGGAGTTGTTACCGAGGGTTTCTAGCCTAGTAACCTAGATCAGCAGTACAGTTGCACAAGACGATCAGAGTAGGGGGCATCTCGACAAGTGGCAAGAGGATTTCCAGGAGGGAAATCAAGACTCAGAGGGAGTCCAGAAGAGAACTTCTAGACGGGAAGTAGAGACTCAAAAGAGTCGAACAGAGAACTTCCAGGAGGGAAGTAGAGGAGCGTCATGGCACTACACGGGGTAAGAGACTGGGATAGACTAGACAGAGCATCGAACTTTGCAGTCTGGAAGGACAGAGCATCAATGTATCCTTATATATAGTCTTCCTGTCGTTGCTTGTAGGCCGACTTGTCACTGTTTCTAGGGCAATTTGTCCTTTGCTAAGGCCAACTTGTTTTGGGGAGTGTCTTTTACATATTTTTGACTTACAATAATTCTACAACTTGATACATGATGCTCAAATGGGTCTTATACATATTACAATGACTCAATTGACTTCTTTCACTCAATAACAAAACCTAAAAGCACTCAATGGGTGCTTGACGTACAATAAAATAATCTTGAGCTTGAAACCCATGCTTCAAAAATAATAATAATAAATATTTTTCTCTTTTCATGAAATACATTAAATCATGATTACATTGGACATTATGTAGACCAAACCTAGTTACACTTTTCAACAAACTCAGACCCTGTTTTGAGGATTCTTCATGATGACACCACTAGACCTAGTATGACCCTAGGCTAGCCTTGACACAACCTAATGGGCAAGAGTTTATTCATAGCCCAAATGAGGATGGTCTCCCATTGAGAGCCTAGGGAGGGCTTGTTGCACCAAAGAAATCCCTAATGCTGGTGGGAAGAAGGCTTTATTTGACAATTAGAGACCCATGGAGACCATTTGATGGCACCCCAGCTAGTACGTGGGACCCCATAGGAGATATTGAGGTGGATTTGCGGGCCAAGCCTCAAATTTTGAATCATACAGGAATCTACATGGATTTGGACACCTCATGAATCTCTGGGATGACATTTGGAGCCTTAATTAGGCATGACCTTAGCAATTTAAGAGGCTACAACTCACATGTGTGGGTTGTTAGGCCTATTTTGTTATTAGCTAATGGGTTGGCTTGTAACACAAGTTCATTTAATGATAAAACTTGTTTTTAGGGGCTTTGTTAAATGAAATTAGGAGACCTAAGCCTAATATAAATAGTGGTTAGACTCATTTCATTTTCATCATCACTTTTGCCTAATTTGGCCTAGTTGAATTTGTGACTTGTATCTTTTGGAGAGGTGATCTATTGTGGATTTTTGTTTATGGATGTGAAATTTCCTTAATTGCAGCAACCATAAATTAATCTCCTAATATACAGTTTATTTTTCTTCAAAAATTATTATGGCAAATAATAATTAATTCACTATTGCAATTTCACAAATAAATACAGGAACTAAGAAATAATGCACACACACAAGATAAATGACACCAATATTTTTGGACAATAGTCTTTGGAAAAACCCCAATGTGGGGAAAACCAATGCAGCACATGAGTGTTTTATTTTATTAATTCTTTAGCAATTTAAGAGTACATCAATTTGCATGCCTGATACTAACAAAACTCCGAATTTTTATATCTCACACCTCCAACTAGTAGATTGATCTGGAAACATTGGGTTTCCTCTCCAAAAGCCAACTTGGTCTCCAGTAATTTGCACTCTCTGCCTGCAACTCACACTAGCAACTGAGAAATTCTTTTGGAAATTAGTTTCGGCAAATATACTTCCTCCCTCTGCCCTTTGAATCTATACTATTGGAAATTAGCTCTGGCAAATATACTTCCTCCCTTTGCCCTCTAAAGCTACATGCACTTCCTTCAGCAAATCTTCCGACAACTAGAAATGGAATCACTGCTCCAGCAACTCGCATTGGGTAAAATGGCTATTCACACTGCTTGCTTCAACCCTCTCTCAGTAGAATAAATTTGACCTTCTCTGACGCTGTGAATACTGGAAATCACTGTGAAATCTCCTCCATAAATATCCTATCAAATTTATACTGAAACCCTTGCTGTCAATGTCTCCCTCTACTTCAACTGCGCCCTTGCTATCTCTACAACTAGGTAAGTCAAACTGCGCAAGTGTGTCTCTCCAACCCTATCAATTTGCTCTTATAATCTCTCGTTGAGTAATCAACAACCATGATCTAATCACAATTGATGGCCAAGATCATCTTGACCCCATCAAGTGACTTGTCTAGAAGTCTCAAGAGAAAAATTTGTTTTCCTCAATTAATCTGATTTAATTAACTAGTTTTCCTAAGTTGGACTTAGGGGAATTTTAATAATTGGCTAATTAATCTAATTGAGGTATTGGAGAAAGTGTGTTCCCTTGCTTCATAGACATCATAGAGACTAGAATGCTACCAGAAACTAACAATGGAGATATTCTTTGGCTTTGGAGATGTCATCTAAAGGACTTATTCATGCATTTTGTCTTGTAAGTGTACCTTGTATTTGATAAATTTTTACATTTTGTGGCTATTGTATGGAATGGTTAATTACCTAGGGTGTCTATGTGCAAGTTATTGTTGAAAATTATTCTATGGACTCTTAATGATAGTATTGCATGCATTACCCACCAGTAGAATATTATTGGCAATCCCATGGGTGAATCTTTCATCTAGCTCTGCCCATTGACTTTGCTCCCTTGCGAAAGTGATAATTAGGGTTTGAAATTTAAGGTTACATAATTCCCTTACTCCTTGCTAGGGCATAGTTATTTTCTCATAAGTTGATCATCCCATAGACTCCATCACCCAAGGGCAAGGAACTGGCATTGGTCACATTGTTGATCACCTTGAAAATTCACATTAAATCTCATTCTTCTCTGAAAACCTAATTTTGGCCTCTTAAGAAAAACTACTAGCTTGGGTGAGGGCACCTATTTCAACTAGGTTGACTGTGTTGCCTTGTGGAGGGAGTCAACACTTGGTTATGAGGTATTTGCATTAAAATCAACCTTTCTTGTGGCTAATTTCACCATTTTAGGGTTGACATCCTTTGCCCTAAGGAAATTGTGTTGGAGAATGTATTAGGGAAACTATTAAAACAAATTCTCCTTAACCTTAATAATTTCTTGTGAACTTTAGTTGTCTTATTATTTTCTTTTATTAAATCTTTTCATAAACAATTATCAAAAGCAAAAACAGTAAAGACAATGGACACACGTATTAGGCTCCAAGCTAGCGAAAAACCCCTCCAAGGGGAAAACCCATAAATAATCTCTTTTCTTTTTATGAGAAAGCCAATACCCAAACCTCAAGACCAAAACCTCCTCCAAGCACCAAGTCAACCCTCCAACAAAGCTCCTCCAACTATTCAAAGTCAAAACAAGTCAACAAGAGTCAAACTCTTCCAAAACTGCTACAATCTCATAATTTCAAACCCCAACAACTATATTTTGGACCTGCAGTAGGTCTCAACTTTGGCCCTTGCAGCAACTCAGTATCTTCACACGTGTGAGAGAAAATAGGGCAAAAACAAGATAAGGGACTCGTTCTTCCTTCCTCCTTGCGTCTACTTCTCTCTCATTGACTTTCTTTCCTTTCTTCTTGTATTTCATACTTCAAATTGAACTTCTTGATTCCTAATCAAATTGGTCACCAAATTGTTGAAGAATCTAGGGCAAGTAGGGTTGATGTGATTGTTCTTTAACTTTATAACTATTTGTGAGGCATTTTAATTTTCTTCTTAGCACAGTCTTCTTTTTGACATTATTAGCGTGTGTGTTTCTTATTTCATCAAATAGCTACCAAAACCAAAGAGACAAGAACACAAGATGTTAGGCTTTTTACCAGGGCCTAAACCTCTCCTTCTTGGAGAGGAAAACCGGCACACAATTCTCATTATAGAGATTCAATTTGACGAATACCAAGACCATGACCGTTGACCTATTATGCCACTACAAGACCAAGACACCAATCCTCTTCTTCGTCATGGCTAAGATCATCATCATTGCTACTAAAGTCATCACTGTTGCTACACTGAGACAATGACTTCTCTCCATGTACTGAGATCATGATTGCAGGTATGCTGAGATCTCCACCATCGAGGAGGATGATATTGCAATCTTTCCTCATTGTAATTGTCCATGGAATTGTAGAGGCATTCGAGATTGAGTCTTCCTGTGCCTATCCGAAATTACAGTGATGTCCATACTTACCCGAAATATCAAAATCCTAACTCCTGTAATGTGGATCTTTGTCTGAGTTCTTCTCTACTGCATTAATTTGAGATTCCTGTACCTATTGCACCATCTGAGTTTCAGAGAAGAAAATGTGAAATCTTGCTTTTCTATGGTAACCCTAACTGTGTATATATAGTAGTTAGGTCTCTATATTTGAATTTTGAGCCAACGTGAAAGTGTGAAGTGTTGTGACCTTTTATTGAGCCGACATGACATTCTTTAGTTTATTTAATTCGATTTGAGGCTGACACGACATTCTTTAGTTTATTTAATTCGATTTGAGGCCGACACGACATCTCTCTTTATTATTTTGCTTGATGTCTTCTTGATGAGGATTGTGCTAGTCTTGGAGGGCTAATCTAGTCACTAGGTAGACATTACATATATGATCAAGAAGAGCTCTTTGACTCTGACTTTCCTAGACCTATGAAATGAGCAAGAAACTAATTCTCGTAATTTAAAAAATAATATTTCTTTTTCTTGACTAGTACAAAGATCAAAATTGCATTTGTAAATACCGAACCTAGATACACTTTCTTCAACACTCCCTCTTAACTAAGGAGGTATTCATAATGGTACTTCATCATTCTCAATTTGAAGAATTTTTCATAAGAAGAATGAGATTGGTAATCCCATCTGTATAGCATCATATCAATCAACATTGTCATAGTGCAAGGCCTTGACTAATGGCTCCATCTCTCCATGAGACCATGAGCTACAATGCTAGTGAGACCAATGATTTATAGACACCTTCATCATTGTCTCGCAAGGTAGATACCCACCTGGGTGTTCACTGAGTATGACCTTCTAGGACTATTCTTATCTTGGGTTCCCAACCCTCAAAAAATATCGGTCCTCTTGCCTACTCTTGTCTTGGATGCCCTACACATCCTCAAAGAGTATCAAATGCCAGATGATTACCCAATCCTCCCATTCTTTCTTCCCAAGTGAAGACAAGAATTTTGTGTCTACATTTTCATTCATGGCCTTAATCTAGACTTACGGCTGTTAGTCCTGGTCTAGTGCATGACACATGACATGGAAAAACACACTTGTCACTCCTTTGTAATCAGGGGTGATCTTAATTCGAATTCCCTCTTAATCAAGGACCTGTCAGAGCTCCCTCTTAGCTAGGGACTCTTCTATACATCAACAACTTTTTCTTTGTGGGTCCTTTAGCTACTTGATCAACTTCTCTCCTTGAAGTCATAAAATTCAGTGGAGCTTCTTTCTTGTAGGGCGTCAGCCATCGATCACTTTTCTTTTTGGTTTGTCATATCATTCATTTCTTTATGGAAAGTGGCCTTCTTGATACATATCTGGAACCTTCGTCATATAGCTACTTTTTTCCCAGCATGCTTCTTTCAGGATTTCCATCCACCACATGAATGCTAGTTGTACTTATACTTACAACTCTTGTTCCAGTAGCCTTGCATGCACTCATCCAGATATTATTCAAGAAATCAAAGCATAACATTAAATCAAATCATACCTTACTAGATGGCTCTTCATCATGACATCTTCCTATAGGTATCAACATCCTGCATTCATGTTGACACATCTCCCTAAGATATCCATTGTCAAGGGTCTCCATCTTTTTCGAACTCTCATCAGAGTCTTCATATCCTTCTGGGAGATTTTCTGGTCAAATCTTCTTGGTCTATTGGATGTTGATTGCCTTCATCATGGTTGCATATGTCACGATCTCTTCCTTCCTCACTCTTCCACGAGCTTTCAATCAGAGTTTATTAACTGTAATCAACCACCTCATACTTCATATGAGGACATATTATGTTGATTTCATCTTAGTGTGACTTTATGCCTTGTTGCATCCTTTCAGAGGAGGAGATCCTTTTTCTCTTGGTCATGCTTATTAAGATAGAAGCAATGATTCATGTTACTTGCAACCATATGACATGACATTATAGTATTAAACATAATCATACATACCTTGTTTTACCTTCAAGTCATTGAGGCTTCTTCCAGCAACTTCCTTGATTGAAAAGATCTTCAATCCCTTGATCTGCTTCATGTCATATCATCATCTCATGGATTTCATACGTTGGAGTTCTTGTTGAAACATTTGCTTCCTCTCTAGATTAGTGAACCCTATGATGAGGATTCCATCAGAGAATTTTGAGGATCTTGTATATCCCCAACTGGCAGATGTTTCCTTGTATGATGAGCCTTAGATGACTCCTATATTTCTTTCAATGTCAACTGAGGTTCCCAAGAGCTATATATCCTACATGCTTTTTGCCATGGATTTTTGTCCTTCATGATCCTTATGAAGATGTTACAAACCCTTGTTTTTAATGCTTTCATAATCCCATGATGCATCTTATTATCATTGTTATATCTTTTAACACAAGATTTAGGAGCTTATGATAGGACCCTTTTGTGAGGGATATTATCTTACTCATAGGAGAGATTTGTTACTCCCTCTTTCCTTGGCCCTTTTCTTCAGCTTCCTCCATCTTTCAGTGATATGAGCTTCCAAAATATTACTATGGAATTGAATCTTAACTATCCTTATTTTGTCTTGTCTGAGGACCAACCTTTCCTTTACTTTGTGCACATGGTTGAGTTCTTTTAACCTTCATATTTCTACCATCAACTTGTCTTTCTCTACCTAGCATCAAGACCACAAATTGTTGAATGAGGTAACCTTCTTGTTCATGGAAATTTGTTACCTTGCCTATCAATTAGAACAATAATGATTATTTTCCTTCCTAGATCTTGTAGATGGGATCTTATGAAGATATCCTACATCCTTGATATGACATGTGAGAATGAGTTTATCACCTACAGCACTTTGATGTCTCCAATATTGCTATGTGAGGGGATCTTTCATAAGCATCCATTTCCATAAATTCAGAGGAGACCTATTGATATGTTTAATGACTTCATCTAATTAGAGGATTGTGTCTATCCTCCATGTAAGGAATCTTGATGCCCATCCAACCTATAGATGTACTTGCAATCGATAAGTCATTTAACCAAATATATAAATTGAAAAGATACTTACTTGTTATGTGAAGATGAAATCTTCACCTTAATTTCTTTGATGATGATTGAAGCAATTGCATTGATGCTTCCTCTGGATGAGATCCTTGATTTAATGGTATGAAGCTTGCCTTGCTATCACATAAGTGGATTATGGAACCTTGTAGTATGCAACATTGTGTAGAACCATAGAATCTTGATGTTGCTTTCCATGATGATCATTTTATGGTATGAGATCTGTTGACCACAACGTGTCAACGACCCATAGCAATACACCCCTTTTTTCGCAAAAGGGATAGTGCCTGATCGATGTGTCTATGTCGTCCAGCGATCATCATCAGCCTGATTATCATGTTATAATGTAAACACATTCTGCATATATATGATGTAAATAATTTCAGTAGATCTGTGTCATGTATGTAATTGCCTAGGTAAACTTACTTTTCTGGTAACGATCTACATTCTGGGAGGTTTTTTGTCTCACCGATCTATTCTCGAATGGTCGGCAGAGTTTTCCTTCAGCCTTGCCCCAAAGCCGGAATGAATTTTGTCACCAGAATCTTAGGCGAGTCCTAGTGTTATAGATCGAGTCTGTGTAAAAGTGATTTGGGAATAATCCTAACTATTTGGTTAGGTTATTTTATTACAAGTTGCTTAGTCTGCTGGATTATATTTGTGTCGCAGAAATGGGTAGTTTGTGAAGGTCTTTTTCATATGGGTTTTCCCCCTTAAGATGTAAAAAATGTAAAGATCATGATGTAAAGTGTCTTGAGGGTTACAAAAATAATTTATCCCCTCATAGGTCCTAGGTCCTAGGTAAATTTAAATTTTCCAGAAGTAAAATTCGTGGATCCTTTAAAAAAAAAAATCTTAACAGGTCCAAGGACTAAGGTTAATTGATTATTTTGCTAAATTTTGTGTCTTGGGTCCTTGGGGTTAAGTCAAAGTCAAAATTTTGGGGAAATTATTAGAATAATACTATTTTGTGTTTAAAACTTTAATGCTCATTCTTATTAGTTGTTGCTATTTTTACCTTTTTAGCAGTTTCTTAGATGAAACTGACTGTTTCTATTTCCTAATAGAAACTTGATGTTTCTATTACTGTAAATATCTTTGTATTATTATTGAGCTTATTTTTGCTCATCAATTCAATTCATTCATTGGAAATCCATATGCGTGTTTCGCACTATTTTATGGTATCAAAGCAAAGTTATTTTTTTCGAAATAAATTGGGTGAAAAAAAAATTGGTCTTCATTTCGAATGTGCTATATCAAAATCTGAAAAAAAAAAAAAAAAAAAATTAGGCATCGTGGTTCCTGCTTGGTTCTCTGTGTAAGGTTTTGTGTATGCGAAAGCATCTGGCCAAGGTAAATATCAGGCGTCTTCTGTACGATATCGAGCGTCTTTTGTACAAGTGTGGCCATTTGCTGCTCCAGTTTGATGGGCAAGACCGCTGGTGGCAAATCTATTCTCCATTTTCAGCCACATCGTAAAGTCGATATTTAAACATCTTGTTCTGTTTTGTTTGTAGTTCGGGCACGAGGGATTCGGCGACCGAGGTTCGATTTTCGGGAGCCGGCAGATCGAGATCCAGTGGGTGATTTAAAACTCCACGTAAACATTTATTGGCACTAGATCTGGGCAAGAATCTTCAGTTTTGATATGGTTCGCAGCTCCTTCGTCTCCAAACCCTGGACAAAAGTCTGGTCTATAAAAGGCGTCGAGAAAGAGTCACTGAGCGCCATAGATCGATATCCGAGCTCCTACATACCTTCTAACGGAGGGTTATTCTTCGTTCGCGTTGTGTCTAAGCCCCAGAAAGAAAAAAAAGTGAAGTTTTGACACAGATTTCGCCCCCCGTTTGTTCTTCTATGATTTCTGTGGATAAGCTGGATTTTTTGAGGGTTTGTGTGGTATTAGCAAGAATAGATTGACAATAAACAAATCCAAGAGATCGTTCGAGGGTTTTTTGAGGGCTTATAGCGGAACTGTTGAAACATTTGACGGGTTCTCTACGAAAATTGTCTAGGGAGATATACAGGGTTTTCTGGGTTTCGAGGGATTAGCCGGGTTTTGAGGTGTTTGCACATGATTTGTTGGTGGGAGATGGAGAACATTGCTTTGTTAAATTGGTCAGCAGGTTTGCAGCTGAATCCGAGGCTGTTGCATCCTTAAAAGTGTTTTACCATTGTGGACGCCCATTCATACGCAGCAACACGTATATTCTATGCATATGCATAAGACAGTATATTCCGTGCACATTCAAAATTTCCAGATTGTGGTAATAAAGTTGACGCGGTGGAATTTCTAATATTATGCAGGGTTTAATATTAAGCAGATTTGCCTTCTATTTTGCGGAAATCTGAGTATATCATTTAGCAGTTTTTTCACGTCACGTATCGTTTGACAGAATCACCGCTTACAGTACACTTTTGTGATGACTTGCGTAGCTTGAAATACCTGGAACAAGACTTCTTCCACATGGTATATTTGTCTGTTTCAAAGATACGTCAGATGTTTTGTTTGTGACTCGCGGCTTCTTGAATTTGGTGTTAACGTTGTTCACCCGCGGAGCTTTTCTTCTGATCAGATCGCTAAGAAATCTGGGACATATTGCTGAAGGCAGAATTAATTATTTTTGGTTCTATTTTTTATTGCACCAGCACCTATCAGATTTTATCTGGATCTACCGGCATCTACAGTGAAATTTGTGCCAGACACCTTTATTGTTTTTCGTGTCTTGGGAAACGTGCAGATGGCTTCGCTAACCAATCTGATGCTGGAAGGCAATCAGCGCTTTACTGGCACCAATTATAACATCTGGAAACAGAGAATGTTGACCATTTTTGAATATAGGCGTCTTGACCAGCTCGTTTTGAGCAAAGAGCTCCGTCCTGGTACAGCTGGGACCAATCAAGATAAGTTTGATGATCGAAATCGAGAGGCTGTTATGCTTCTCAAACTTTCTGTGACTAATGATCAGTTACCACAGATTCCTTCCAGCGAAACAGCTGCTAAAATTTGGCAACAGCTGAAGGAATTGCACGAGACATCTGACAAGAGCCGAGCTTTCTTTCTCAAGAATCAGTTGTTCTCCATTATGATGGACGAACATTTGTCTTTACAGGAACATCTTAACAAGATTAAAGACATCCGAGATCAGCTTGAAGCCATTGGTCGGACCATGGAGGAAGAAGATATGGTAGTCATCACTCTAAAAAGTTTACCAAAATCTTATGAACACTTCATAGAAACACTCAACATTACCTCCACTAATGTTGATCTGAAGTTTCCGAAGCTATGCAACAAACTCATGCAGCAGGATCGTTGGAAACAACAGTTTGGTAGTGGTGCCTCATCAGTGTCCTCAAAAAATGCTTTTGCTATCAAATATCAGTACTCTCGGTCCTTTCAGCTGAAAGGTTCTTCTCAGCCTTTTGATCCTGCGAGGAAGAAAAATGTGCAGTGCAATTACTGTCACAAATTCGGTCACATGAAGAAAGATTGCCGACAGAGGATTGCTTCTGAACAGAAGAAACAGGGAGGGCCCCATCAGACAGCGAATGTTGCAGAACATTCTGAGTAGACAGAATCTGCCTTTTACGCCTTTATGGTTAAAAGGTCTTCAGATCATGTCCCGTCTTCAGCCTGGTACATTGACTCTGGTGCATCACGCCATTTCTCTCACAGGCGTGACTGGTTTATTGACTTCTCACCTTTCAGTGATTCAGTAGTATTCGGCGGAGGTGAAGAGTACACAATGGTCGGCAAAGGTACAGTTCGAATCCAGTCTGGTGGACGCACACTCATCTTCCTGAATGTGTACTATGTTCCTGGTATGGAAATTAATCTGCTGTCTGTCAGCCAGATTATGAGGAACTCTCCTCAGCTTGATGTAGTGTTCAGTGCGCACAAGTGCTCCATTATCGACAGGGACACTAGTCTTACGGTTGTTGTTGGCCTAGAGGATCATGGTCTATACAGACTTCTTGACACTGGGGATTCTCCAGAAGTGGCTCTAGCAGCTCGTGTTTCTCCCATCAGCACTCTGTGGGATCAACGATATGGGCATCTAAACATGCAGTATCTCGCTCAGCTCTCTCGAGAGGGACTTGTGTCAGGGTTACCTAATATTCAGACTCAGCAGTTGGGAGTATGCGGCGCCTATCAAGCTGGCAAGCAACATCGTTCTTCATTCAAGGATGGAGAATCTTGGCGCGCATCTAAGGTACTTCAGTTAATTCATGCTGATATTTGTGGTCCTATAAATACATCTTCTATTACTGGTTACAAATATTTTTTGCTTATTGTAGATGATTTCAGTAGAAAGATGTGGGTGTATTTTCTAAAATATAAATCTGATGCATTTAGTACCTTTCAGAAGTTTAAAACCTTAGTTGAAAAAGAGTATGGCTGTAATATCATGACTCTTAGGACAGATAACGGGGGGGAATTTTGTTCTTCTACTTTTTCCAACTTCTGTGATACTCATGGCATCAAAAGCCAGTTAACTACACCCTACACTCCTCAACAGAACTGTGTTGTCAAACGCCGCAACCACACGGTTGTTGAAATGGCTCATTCCATGTTACAACACAGGAGTGTTCTGAACAAATTCTGGGCTGAAGCAGTATTTACTGTTGTCTATCTTCTTAACCGATCACCCACTCAGGCTATTAAAGAGAAGACTCCTAAAGAGGTTTGGTCTGGCCGTAAGCCTAAGATCAGTCACCTCAAAGTTTTTGGCTCAGTTGCATATGTTTGGATTCTAGCTCCTAAGCGCTCTAAGTTGGATTCCAAAAGCTAGAAACTCATGATGACAGGGTACAATGATCAGCACAAGGCCTATAGGCTGATAGATATAGCCATTGGTCGTCTTAGCTTCAGTTGGGATGTAGTATTTGATGAAGACAGAGGATTCTTTCAGTCTTCTCCTTCTGAGCAGTGTTCTGAGGATTAGCCTCACAGTGTTCTTCTTCCGGTAGGTCCACCTAATGGGAGGGATGATGCAGCATTAGTGTCTGATCATACACTACCTGAGCTTCCTCCGGAAAATAACCCGCCTCTTGCTGCCCCTATTGTTCTTGCGCCATCCCCACCTCCTCCTGATATTGGTTACTCTACTCTTCGGCCAAAATGGTGGGCTAAAACCATTGGTGATCTCCGGGATGATGAGCTTCTTGAAGGTAGAACTTCTAGACATAAGAGCAAACAACAGTCTATAGTAAATTTTGCTCTTATGGCTAACCTACACAGTATTTTTGAGCCTCAAACCTATTCAGAGGCTAAGGGTACATCTGAGTGTGAACAGGGTATGGAAGCTGAATTCTAGAGTCTTCAGAAGAATCACACGTGGACCCTTTCTAATCTTCCTGCAGGGAAAAAGCCCATCAGCTGCAAATGGGTGTATAAAGTGAAATACAAAGCTGACAGAACCTTAGACAAGCATAAAGCTCGTCTTGTGGCTCGAGGGTTCTCACAAAAGGAAGGCATCGACTATGAGAAGACTTTTGCTCCTACAGCCAAGATGAGTACCATACGACTTGTCCTTGCCCTAACAGCTTAGTTCAATTGGAAAGTTCATCAGATAGATGTAAAGAGTGCTTTCCTAAATGGTGACTTACAGGAAGAAGTCTACATGACGCAGCCTCCAAGATTCAAGGTTGCCGGTCAAGAATAGAAAGTGTGTAGATTAGCTAAAGCACTCTATGGATTGAAACAAGCTCCTCAGGCTTGGTACATGAAAATTGATCAGTACCTGACAGATCATGGCTTTCAGCGGAGCCCATCTGATGCAAACCTGTATATCAAGCATATTGGTGATGATAATTTGTTTGTGGTTGTCTATGTGGATGACCTTATCATTACTGGCAGCTCTGCACATTTGATCCATGGGATCAAACAAGACTTATGCAACACCTTTGAAATGACCGACTTGGGACTTCTTCATTACTGTCTGGGGGTTGAAGTCTGGCAGACTGAGAACAACATCTTTCTCTCTCAATCCAAGTATGCCAAAAATCTTGTGGACAGGTTCAGAATGCAGGATTGCAAACCGGCCACGACTCCTATGGAACCAGGGCTCAAACTTTCAGCTCAGTCATCCTCCCCCCTTGTGGATGAAACTTTACTCAGGCAATTAGTGGGCAGACTCATCTACCTTACTGCTACTATACCTGACATCAGTTTTGCAGTGAGCTACATTTCCCGCTTCATGTCAGCTCTTAAGGCTGATCATTGGATAATAGCAAAGCATGTGCTACGATATGTGCGTGGCACTTCTGATTATGGACTCCTATACACTCGAAGTTCCAATCCTATACTCAGTGGTTACACAGATTCTGACTGGGCCGGTTCGGTTGATGATTGTAAATCTACAGCTGGGTATGTGTTTAGTCTAGGATCCGGTGTTGTCACCTGGACTAGTAAGAAGCAGCAGGCAGTGGCTCTCTCTTCAACAGAAGCAGAGTATCAGGGAGCAGTTAAGGCATCCTGTGAGGCAGTTTGGCTTCGACGTATGCTTGCGGATATGCATGTTTCTCAGACAGGTCCTACTCCTTTGTTTTGTGATAATCAGGGAGTGCTCAAACTTGCCAAGAATCCAGTCTTTCATGAACGAAAAAAGCATGTGGAAACCCATTGCCACTACATTCGCCAGCTTGTTGAAGACGGATCCATTCAGTTGCGATATGTTCCCACAATAGAGCAGCCCGCAGACATCTTCACCAAGCCTCTTGGTCCTGATAAATTTGTAAAATTTAGAGGGTCTATTGGTGTTGTAAATAGATTGAGCATTAAGGGAGGGTATTAGAATAATACTATTTAGTGTTTAATGCTCATTCTTATTAGTTGTTGCTATTTTTACCTTTTTAGCAGTTTCTTAGATGAAACTGACTGTTTCTATTTCCTAATAGAAACTTGATGTTTCTATTACTGTAAATATCTTTGTATTATTATTGAGCTTATTTTTGCTCATCAATTCAATTCATTCATTGGAAATCCATATGCGTGTTTCGCACTGTTTTAGAAATAAATGCAAAATTCTAATTTTTGAATTTATTAAAATGCATTTAATTAAAAATTCGAAATTTCCTCAATATTTAAAATTTCAACGGATGAAATTAAAAGAAATTTTGATCCTCATCAACGGTCGAGATCACTTTGACAAGGATCACTCGAACTAGTTGTTGGGAGATTTATCTTTAAATAAGAGGTCAGTTGTGAGTGGAGATCATTTGATCTTTGAGTCGTGTGTTAAGTGAAACTTCCTTGTAATCTTTTTTCATGAGCAATAAAGAAAGACTTTGGGGTTTATTTCTGTTGGTGTTACTCTTCGTGGAAATGCTGTAAGATGTGTTATTTTCATGCATAGATTTCCTTTTAACCATTGATAATAGCTTTATGAGGAGTGATTTAAGCACAGGTATCTTACTTGATCACTAGGGTTTGAATGGTAATTTAAGTTCTGAATATAATGGCAGGTATCTCTATTAAATATGAATTTTATTATCGTTTTCTCGCTCTACGCTAATGGTTGAGTTGAGTTGTGCAGGGAATTCTTGATTTTTAGATCATCGGGCATTTAGAGAAGTTTTTAGTTGGACCAGCCAACTCCCTATTAGTATTTTCTGAAGAGTCCAGCTTGATTGAATCCCCGGCTTATCATAAGAAGTTTCATTATTGATGCATGAAGGGTTTTGGGCGAAGCACCTCCGTTTAAATTTAAAATTTCAAAAATTTTCTGTGCTAAATTGATAAATTTGGCTTTTAACAACCTCAGATTGTCAAATATGGGAGCAAAGTTGGACTCACACTCACCAGATCTAGTAGATCTGCTACTCCTATGCATAGATCTACAATTTTTTTAATTTTTTTGACTTAGGGTTCCTGGGATTTCATTTATTTTTGCATATTCGGGTTCTGGTTGTTTATGTTTTCAGGTACAGGTTGCCGATCTGAAGGTGAAATTTGATTTTGAAGCCAGATCTAGGCCCTGGAGGGTAAGATCTGGCCTCAAAACCAGTTTCTGCAAAGCCATTATTTTTGCAATCCAGGGTTTTAAATTTTTTTTATCAAATTTGGAAATATTTTAAAATTTTTTAAGGGGTTTGACTAGTGAATCTTAAGCAGAAGTACAACGTTTTAATTAGAGATTTCTAGAAAACTTTCTGGGTTATTTGGCTACCAATTTCTCCTGTCTGCCACCTCGGGTTGTTTGCTTGCTTTTGAGCTGCAGGAAATTTTGATTTTTTTTGGGAAAGCCTGTTTCCTATTTGCTGCCATATCCCTGTTGCAGATCTTCCCACGTTTCTGTTGCATTCCCCATAGCTCCATTATACCTGCGTTTTTCCTCATCCTCTTCCGCCATTCCACTGTCGAAATCCGCAAAACCCTCGCAGCTCTTGCTCCTAGCTCAAGCAGCGCCCATGCTGCTCTTCGAACCTCCTATCCACGCAGCTCTTCCCATCATCTCTCTCGCTGTGTATCCCTTCCCTACAAACATGTTGAGCTGGTTGCTGCCATATCTACGCACCTCCTACCTGTAGCTTCTCCATCCTTTTCCTGCAGTCTTCATCACCTGCACTAGTCCTCCATTGCTGCCTGTCCGCAGCAGCTACTTCCTTCACCTGCGAACGCTCACAATAAACCCACACATCTCTCCCTCTGCCCATACGCTAGCTACAAAGCCTCTGTATTTCCTTCAAACCCTCACGTATCCGCAGCTCCCTCCATCCCATCACTGCTTAGCTCGTTCCTCCATTCCGTGGTCTCCTCTACCGTTGTCGAACCCTTCAACCTGCACATGCATAGCAGCTAAGCCCCATTCGATTTTCTTTTGGTCTAGTGTATACAATTAGGTTTTAGGCTTTGGATGGGTTTAATACGTATTTTGTGTTTATGATTTTGGTTGTGTCATTTTAATTTAAAACAAAAGGGGTTACATTTTGGTTTTGTTTTCTTTTGTTTTATTTTGACTTTTTGTTTTATTTTGGCTTTGAATTTTATTTATTTTTTATTTTCATTAAAAAACTTTATAAAAATTTAAAAAATTCTTAAAATCATAAAAAATTTCGAAAAAATCTTTTAAAATTTAAAATTCTCAACATTTAAAAAATAAAAGAAGAAGGTGTTTCATTTTCATTTTTAATGTGACTTTGAGATATCCTAATCGAAATAATTTCACATTTAAAGGTTTTAAATTCTTTTTTTTTAATGTGGCCTCTGGCCCATTAAAAAAAAAAATTATCTTTTGATTTATTCCGGGCACATTCATCTTATTTCCCATCTTAAGTCTTGCTTAAGCATATTAAAAAAAAAAAAACAAAAATTTCCTAAGGAATAATTAAGTTGTCAATCCAAAATTTCTTGGTGTCTTTTGTGCTAAGGTAAGATCTAAAGGTAAATTTTAAGTTAAATGTGCTTAAATTTTTATACCTGAAGATTAACTATTTGAAAGTGGTAAATTTCCTAAATTTGGGTCATTAAGCATAATCATTTAAATTCTAGGATTTGCACTGGTCAGCTTTTAAATTTCATGATTGATTAAAGTATTTGTATCTCTTGAAATTTAATTGCTAAGACATTTTGCATCTAGTGAAATTGATCTTCATTGCTTGAACCATTTAATGCTCATTACATGCTAGACATTTTGCGAATATTTTCAAGCGATTGTTAAAGATTTTCATTGTGGAATTACAAATAGATTTCATTTTCCTAAGAAACGGTAGCTAATCAATTCCTTGGTTTTCATTTTACTTAGCAAGACCATTAACTCCATAAAGCACTGGTATTAATCATTTAAAATCTAATCAAATTCTAAATCTTGCTAAGCCTTAGTCAAGTATTTGGCTGCCTTGTTGTGTCTCCCGAACCGGTTGATTTCCAGTTGGTTCTCCTTCATCCCATTTCTCTATAGGGTCTACCCCCCTTAGCTTGTTGTAGGGAGATAGCTTAAACAGACAGATCAAGGATCAGGGTGACAACCCCCGATCTGAGCGTTGTCGTGGTGCCTAGACATTCTGTGCGACAACAAGATCCATCAACGAACAAATTTAGTCTATATTGAGATCCCTGTGGTATGACATAGACTAAGACTGTGAGAGGCATCAACACTGCTGCCATGAACCTGAGATCTGAGTACTTGTGATCGAAACTTCATTCTTTGACAAAAGCCTTTGTTGTTGTGGATTGTTGTTGTGGGCTAATTCTTTAATCTTGACAAAGCTCTTGCTTTGATGCCCTTCTTGAAGACTGGTCCTTGTCTGTCTCTTTGCTGCCCTTCCTTTGACGTCTGAACCTTAGCTCTGATACCATGTTGAAGAATCTAGGGCAAATAGGATTGATGTGATTCTTCTTTAACTTGATAACTATTTGTGAGGCATTTTAATTTTCTTCTTAGCACAATCTTCTCTTTGACATTATTAGAGCGTGTGTTTCTTATTTCATCAAATAGCTACCAAAACCAAAGAGACAAGAACACAAGATGTTAGGCTTTCTGCCAAGGCCAAAACCTCTCTTTCTAGAGAAGAAAACCCACACACAATTCTTCTTATAGAGATTCCATTTGACGAATAACAAGACCATGACCCTTGACCTATTATGCCACTCCAAGACCAAGACACCAGTCCTCTTCTTCATCATAGCTGAGATCATCATCATTGTTGCTACACTGAAGTCATCATCATTATATCACTGAGATCTTTACACCTTGCTACACCTTCACCGAGAATATTGCTGCACTTTTACTAAAATCAATGTTTATTCCTTCATTGAGACCTTTACCATGAAGCTGAGATTTATATACTAAGGTATTTACAGCAGGATCATGACTGCTTCGAGAATACTTGTTGAGACAGAAGATGTCACTTCAAGATCCTTCTCTTCACACATATGCCGAGATAGTGAGTCTGCTTCATTGTGTTAGTAGGTTGAGACAATGACCAATATTGAGACCTTCATTATTGTTGTTACACCGAGACAATCACTGCTCTCCATGTATTGAGATCATGATTGCAGGTATGCTAAGATTTCCACCATCGGGGAGGATGAGACTGCAATCTTTCCTCACTGTAATTGTCCATGGAATTGCAGAGGCATCCGAGAATGAGCCTTCCTCTGCCTATCTGAAATTACAGTGATGTTTGTACTTGCCCGAAATATCAAAATCCTAACTCCTGTAATGCAAATCTTTGTCTGAGTTCTTCTTTGCTGCATTGATCCGAGATTCCTATACCTACTGTACCATCCGAGTTTCAGAGAAGAAAATGTGAAATCTTGCTTCTCTGTGGTAACCCTAACTGTGTATATATAGTAGCTAGGTCTCTATATTTGGGCCGATGTGATAGTGTAAGTGTTGTGACCTTTTATTGAGCTAACATGACATTATTTAGTTTATTTAATTCGATTTGAGGTGGACATGACATCTCTCTTTATCATTTTGCTTGTTGTCTTCTTCATGAGGATTGTGTTGGTCTTGGAGGGCTAATCTAGTCACTAGGTAGACATTACATATATGATCAAGAAGAGCAGTTTGACTCTGACTTTCCTAGACCTATGAAATGAGCAAGAAACTCATTCTCATAGTTTAAAAAATAATATTTCTTTTTCTTGACAAGTACAAATATCAAAATTACATTTGTAAATATCGAACCTGGTTACACTTCCTTCAACACAAATGAGGTGAAGTAGCTTCTGTTTATACTCGTCTGTGGAGGTCGAAAGCCCTCTCTGGGCCGACTAGTGCTAGGAGGGTTATTTTGACTTTCTTGACTCAAAATAAATTCTTTTACATGATACATCTTGCCCAGATGAGTCTTATATACACGACATTGACTTCTTGACTCATGACAATAAATCTTATGACATGAAAAACCATAGAAACATGAAGAACATGCTTTACCTAGTTGACCAATCAAAAGAAGCATGAAACCCATGCTTAAAAATAATATTTCTTTCTTATTTTTCTTGTTATATAAGATATACATATTGAAATGAGTACAATGACAATTATGAAGACTGAAACTAGTTACATTTTCCAACAAATTGTGCCCTAGAAAAGCCCTAGTTTTCCCTAGGTTTCAACTTGTGGCTTCTAGAAGGCTTCTTGTGCCATAAGTTGATTGTATACATCTATTAAATGTTGATTTTTTTGGGTAGCATCGAATGTGCTCTAGCTCCAAAATTTTGTGGAGGGGCTAGAACACATGAGATCTCCAAAACCCAGAAATCGTTTGTTGAAATTCCACGTTGATTGTAATTTATTAAAATAATTAATATTTTTAATGGTGTTCCTAAGTCTAAACTTAGGAAAATTAAAATATTAATGGGTATTAATAAAAGTATGGGTGAGAAGCAGTGTTGAAAATATCGGTATTGGCAAAATATCAGCAAGGGTCCAGTAAACATCTTATCAGCGATATCGGCGAAAATATCGGCAAATATCAGCAAGCATAAAAAATGCATTATATATTCATTTTTTTTAGATTTCTAAACATATAAAGCAATACCAACATGAAGTAAACACATTGGCACATAAATACGAAGAAAGCATTGATATATATATGATGTCAAATAGAAATGATACATCAAACTTCAAAGGCGATACCAAATCCTGCTGATCCCTGATAATTGTCCAATCAAAGACTCAAACAAAATAACATCACATATATAAAACGTTAAAAGTATTTCATCATCATGAGTTATAAACTTATATGTAGCAAAAGTTGCGAAACAAATAAACTAGCACCTATCTATCTGAGACCATTGGCCTCTCCCTAGCAGCTTTCTTTTTGTCTTTTTCAGCAATTGCTTCAAGAGCTTTTTGTATAACCTCCGCACTAGAAACCATACAAGGCATTACATTTGCATCATGTGCAAGGAGTCTAGCCAGATGGTATTTCAATCGTGTAACCCCTCCTGACATCTTGGTCCCACACAATTTGCATGATATATATGCCTGATTTGCCCCACCAACAGCCTCCCCATACTCCCAAAATGGGTCCAAGGCTTTTGGCATATTTGACATTTGTAGTCTTCCTTTCTACTTTTTCTCGTTTGGGGTTTGGGTCAGTGACTGAGTATTTGCCTAGTGTTTCTCCAAATGACTCTCAAGTCTTCCTTTCTACTTTTCCTGTTGAGATATCAATGGTCGTGATCTAATCTCTAATCAACGGCTAAGATTAAATTAGACTTGACTCTTAATGACTTTTCCTTCCACCAAAACCCAAACGAGTGGAGAGGAAAAGATCACATGAGATGAGTGACTAATGACTTGCAAGCCACCTCTTTTTAAAGTAAAATGTTGAGCACAAGTGGGGGCAATTTGTTCGCTGGTCGACCTTGACGAATTGTCCCATAACACAAATAAATTCATATCTCCATGAATATATGTCAGAATCAGATGATCTTTAGATCAATCCTACACCTCTCGATGAGAGGAATCCAAGAAAAATATCAACTGCCATGAATAAGTAGACCCACATGGAGTTTGGCCGTAGTTGCCAATTTTAACACTCCCTCTCAACTTGGGAGGACTCCATTTGCTAATCCATCTGCCAAAGTGTACTATCTCTGCCATCAATGCCCTGCACTTCTCTGCTGAATTATGAAGAAGAAGTGACCGAGAATGTATCATACCATCATCTACTGACCCAAAGTCAGTTCCATATAACAGAGAGTGTCTTGTACCACTCTTACTGATCCAAAATTAGTTCCAAATAAAGAGAGTGTATCGTACCACTCTTACTGATCTGAAATCAGTTCCAAAAGAGAGTGAGTTATATCACTCTTACTGCCCTGAAGTCAGTTCCAATTGATCCCAGATCAATATTATCGCAGCATAGGGAGTATGGTAAGTTACACGTTGCATCCAGCGATACTACTATGGTCCCTATCCTCATTTCCCTACTCATTGGCCAGATGATAGGTACTTCCCATGAGTCCCAGACTGCATGGGTAGGATGTCTCAACAGGAGAAGCATGAACCACTCATGCTGCCTACATGTCACCAGTGGTATCCCAAGGGAAAGCTGAACCACTCACCCTATACACAACAAATCACTAGGGGAAGGCTAAACCACTCACCCTATGACTGTGTCTCAGCAGGAGAAGGATCAACCACTCATCCTGCCTACATAGCAGACCACTAGGGGAAGGTTGAACCACTCACCCTATGGTTGTTGATCACTCCAAGATGTACCCCCAAGCCCGTCGGAGCTCCCAGAGCCCAATGTCCATACCATACAGGACCCTTAGAAGAGAGTCTCTCCACGACTCCTAGTCATTCTCGGATAGTCAAGAATTTGACCTTTCCTAGGTGCTTCGACAGAATATCGGTGACCTACACATCAATCCTAATGTGATGGACCCTTCTTGCTCCACGATGTACCATATCCCAGATAAAGTGGTACCTGATGTCTATATGCTTGGAGTGATCATAGAACATGAGATTCCTCAACAATAGAATCCCCCTCTGGTTGTCACAAAAGATCACGATGGTATCCAACACGTGTTCAAACAACTCACAGAAGAGCGTCCAAAACCAGACAGCTTCACAGGAGGCCATACTCGGCCTTAGCAGTGCTCAAAGCAACCGACTTCTGCTTCCTGCTCAACCAAGATATTAAAGCAAAACCCAAAGAGAACCAGCACCTAGAAGTGCTCTCGCAATCCTCCATACTGCCTGCATCAGAATAATCATGCAACTTCACATTTCTGGCAGTGTATCTCAATCCATGAGAGATTGTGCCCTAAAGATATCTCAAATTATTCTTGGCACCAATCCAGTGAGGCTCAACCATAGATGAGCTCAATATGCTAACTGCAAAACATATATCCAGACGGGAGTTCACCAAGAACATCAATGCTAGTATGAGTTTATGAAACTCAGAGGCATTTCCCAAATCAAGTCCGGCATCACTACTGCATAACTTCTTAAAGTTAGGCTTCATCGACGTAGTCACGGGCTTGCAGTTCACTATTCCAAATCCGGAATCTAACTCCCTCTTACTTTTGCAAATGAGAGGGTCTGCACCTGTCGGAAAGAGGGCGTCCTCATAAGGTACCAGTATTAGAGGTCTATCATCCACAACCTTTAAGCAATTGTTTGGATCGGCTTCACTCCTAGTGAATCTCAGCTTCATCAGATGGTTGTTTATCCTTTCATACCAAGCCCGATGTGTTTGTTTCAAGCCATAGAGGGCTTTCTTCCACCTGCATAGATGAGATTCCCAATCATGAATCTCAAACCCCTCGGGTTGTTCCAAATCTGTGGACTTGCTATATGAGGGGAATGGTCCCCTTGTAAGTTTAACTCCCTTTGGTACATCTTGGACATGTACCTCCATTCTCTTCTTGAATTCAGGCATCCGTGTCACCATCTAACTCACATTGGGTAGGACCCCATAATAAGCAGACCTCCGGTGCTATAGAAGACATGTGTCAACTAACATGGTCCCTAATGGACTTCCTGCGACTTGATACAAATTGCCAACCCTGAACTCAGAAGTATACTCTAAGAATTTCTTATCCACACATGTACCTTTCCATTGATGAATGCCACCTTGAAACCTTTGACTTCCATTGCCGAAATGGACACCAAGTTCTTCTTGAGATCAGGTGCATAAAGAACTTCTTGTAAATGAATCGTGTTACCCTCATTCAATTGAGGGGTAACATTCCCTACACCCTTTCCGTGATAGGTGGCATTGACTCCAAGTATAATCTCCACGATTGTTTCCTTTCTATCAAATTAGAGAGAGCTTCCTTCTATCCGATGAAGTGCCTTGAAGCACTACTATCAATAAGCCAGATTCCAAAGAGTCTAGAGGAGAAGTAGTGGAGAGGGCCAATATAAGATAATACTCCTTTAGCTTATTAGAAACAACATTTGATTCTTCATACCTGGAGTTCCTTGCTTTCTTTGAAGAGTCGGCCATTTCCTTGATGACCTGCATTTTTTTTTCCTTTGCCATTGTACTTATCATTCCTTTGATCATTGAAGATGCCCCTAGAATGATTGATATCATCATCAAGTGATGTTATGAAAATTCTATTACTCCGGCAACTGATTTATTTTACCTACTTATTTTCGAATAAGTTATTACGAAAACCCTTCAGTAAATATTAAAATAAATTCTACTGCAGATATCACACCATAATACAAAAACAAATACATGCACAAGAATCAAACACATCAACACAGATATTTTTGGACAATTGTCCCCTGAAAAACCCAATGCTGAAAAAACCCAATGCAGCAGAGGAGGATTTTATTATTAAGCTTTTCTCGAGTACAACTAGGGTGCCAAACTGGCTCACCCAATAGAGACAAATCCTTCGACGCCTCCCCTAGGCTTAGCGTCTATCCAACAAGCCTCTGTGCAGCTCTTAGACCCTCTACGTCAGTGCTTGGGCTCTCTACATCACCCACGCAGGCCCTCCAGTGGCTGCGCAGTCCAGCTGCCTCTGCGTCTTCCTAAGTAGCTCTGCATCTGCCTCTCTGAACTTTGCGCTGGTCCTCCGGGACTATTCCTGCCTCTCTATTATGTACTTGCTACCTCTTGCTGCAATCCAGACCTCTAGTTCAAATTTCTCAGCAAGCCCCACTCCAGAAATTGAATTCACTGGTTTCCCTTAGTATATCTCCAATTGACCCTCAGTATATCTCCAACTTGGCCTTCAAAAGACAAGCCAAGACAAGAGGACACAAGATGTGGTGCCAGCCAAGGAAAAACCCCAATGTGGGGAAACCCTTGATCAATTCTTCTTATGTTCAGCAGAGAGAGAGAGATAGTACATATACATCAAAAGTCAACATTTTGACTTAACAAAATAAGAGCAGAGATCTTCACTAAGAAGATAACACACGAGGTAGCTGATCAGAACTCAGGTGAAGGCAAACTGCTTCAATTTATCCTCCAAGATGGTTCCATCACCATGTTGCACCCATCACAGAGTTGTTCTCATCATTGTGTTTCTCCCATCACTGAGCTGCACCCATCACTACATCTCATCATGCTGCACTAATCATCACTATGCTGCATCTCAACATGCTGCACTAATCGTCATTGTGTTGCACGCATTATGCTGCACTATGTTGCACCACTGTCACTGTGCATTATGCTGCACCATTCATCATGTTGCACTATGTTGCACCACTGTCACTATGCACTGTGCTGCGCCATTCATCATGCTGCACCACTGTCACTGTGCACTGTGCTACACCATTCATCATGTTGGACTATGTTGCACCACTGTCACTGTGCACTGTGCTACACCATTCATCATGCTGCACTATGCTGCACCACTGTCATCGTGCACTATGTTGCACCCATCATGCACTCAATGCATACTGCAACATGCTGCTACAATTATCAGTGCATACCAGCCTTAGCTATTTGCTATGGCTTACAGCCTAGCAGAGCAGCTAGGCTATAGATGCAGACTCTTTCAACAGGTCTTCATGACACATTGTTTAGGACACTGTTCAAACTCGGTGAAGACCTCCTTTATGACTGCATTAAGGTCATCTCCTATGACAGCTTTTAGGGCTTATGACTGTGCCTTGACTTTAGCCCTACGTTTCTATTGGAGGGCTTCGTAATACATCTCCCTTCTTTCCGTGCGGTCAGATCCCCTCACTGTTCTTCCAGTTCCATTATGATAGTGTATTATATGGCTTCTCCTTGCTGCGTATAGAGGTCTCTTTTAGGACAGCGTGAAGGGATCCTCCTCTTGTTGCATTGAAACCTTACTTGTCTGTGGAAGAGACCTCTTTATTTCCAGTGTATGAGTGGAATAAGGCCAGCAGTTAGGGCCTGCGCTAAACCTCCTTCCATGACTGTGTTAGGGACAAAGTTAGGGCATATAAAGACAACGTCTTAGGGTATATTATAGACTTGCGTTTTACCCACTCCTTGTTGTGTTTCCATGGCTACATTAAAGTCTTTAGAACAATGTTAAAGGTTCTCCATCATGACTGCTATTAGGGCTGTTGTAGGATCTTCAAGAGGACCCTTTCTCCTCCACGTCTAGGGCTTCTTCTAGACTATAATATAGGGCACTTAGGCTTCTTTCATAGACTGTGTTAAGGTTCCTCCATAGACTGTGTTAGGGTCTAGGGCAACGTATACTCTTAGTGACTTTTCCTTCCACCAAAACCTAAACAAATGGAGAGGAAAATATCACATGAGATGAGTGACTAATGACTTGCAAGCCACCTCTTTTTATAGTAAAAATGTTGAGCACAAGTGGGGGCAATTTGGTTGCTGGCCAATCTTGACGAATTTTCCCATAACACAAATAAATTCATATCTCCATGAATACATGTCGGAATCGGATGATCTTTAGATCAATCCTACACCTCCCGATGAGAGGAATCCAAGAAAAATATCAGTTAATACGTAGACCCACATGGAGTTTGGCCCTATTTGCTAATTTTAACAAGAGGGTATCAGCATCAGTCAGAGACTGAGGAGGGGACATAGTGCATTAGAGGGATAGCACAGAGGGACAACTCAGAGAGGCAGCGCAGCAAGGGACGCAATCCTCACACAGAGATGACACAGAGGTGACGCAGTGGAGGCTGGAGGGTCTCTTGGGTGTCAGAATTTGTCCATAGGGTGGAGGAAAATTATCTCAGGTGTTTTCCTCAGAGGTTTCTCTATGTTCTATAAATCATCCCTTGTAAAGAGATTGTTGCTGAAGAATAATAAATAAACCCTCATCTACTGCACCGGTTTTCCCGCATTGGGTTTTTCCAGGGACTATTGTCCAAAAATAACTGTGTCGATGTGATTGATTCTTGTGCTTGTATTTCAATGTTCTTTTCTCTATGCTATTATGTGACAACTGCAATAGAATTTACTTTGATGTTTACTAAAGGGTTTCGTAAATAACTTATTGTGGGAAATAAGTAGGAGAAATAAATCAGTGACTGCTGTAGAATTTCGTGTTAGAATTTTTCACATTAAAAGCCTTTTCTTGGCCTTGTAATCCTACTAACCGTGCTTATTCATAATCTCTAGGTCATGTTGTGCCCTAATTGGCCCTTTCGGAGGATGTGAATTACCTTATTTTGCTAGCTAAGCCTTGTTCTTAAGCAGAGTAGCCCTCCTTGATCTATCATTGTCATTTTATCCCTAGTACTTGATAAATCCTTTAGGTGACTTAATATAGGGAAGCCTCCCTTGTGGTAAAAGTCTACCAAAGTGCAGGAGGTAGTGGCTGTGGTCACAGTGGGCCATACCTCATATTGTTGTCCTTGGCTGTAGTTTATGCCTTGTGAGTTACCCTCACAAGACCTGCTAGATTTTGAGGCAGCAAGCACAATCTCATGTTTGTAGAGAGGACAAAGATGCATTAATTTCCAACCTTTGTCAACACACTCTACTTGGAATTTGTGCAAGGAAGCTTCCTCAGCTCTACATTATCTTTATATATGTCAAAGCACATGTAGCAAATCATATCTTATGCAGAAACAGACCTTTTATCATCTGTATTGACTACTGCAAAGCCATACTCACATGAACTGTCTGAGTTAAAAAATGTTATCTTTAGGATCAGTTATTTCACATTCAAGTTTTCCTTCAACATTGTGTGTTGGCAGAGAATTAATGACTATTGATGAAGCTCCTTTTGTCTGGGTATGGTCCTCTTCAAAAACCAAGGAAAGATATAATGCCGGATAGGAAACAACGTCTGGTTGCACATAAAATAAATAGCATAGCATAACCTATACGGTTTTGGAGCGTCATTTGAAGATGATTGTCCCCCAAAATCCACATATTCCTGACAATCAAACCAAATAGCAAAGAAGCAATCTGATACCACCTTGAACCTTTCAACAAATATATTAATCCCAAGAGTTGGTCATTGATGTCTCTTCATGCCGATTTTATTAGATTCCCACTGTCATTCTTGTATCCATTGAGTTTATTTCCATGGAAAATACTGATAATAACCTTGTCCTATGCCACTGTGGTCTTTTCCATGGCTGCAATATGGCTTTAAATGTCTCAAATATCGTCCTTCAGTTGTGTGCTGCTCTCCTCCACTTACAGGAATATTTTGACAAAAGAATAATGAAAGCCTCAAAGAATGAGGTCAAATGGGTATCTTAGCTCAATTGATTAGTAAAGCAGATATTTTTTCTCTTTGCTCATTCATTGAATAAAAACTTCAACAAAAATATGCATTTCTTATCTCCACCATGAAATGGAAACATCCCATCTTTTCTCTAGCTTCACTCATGAAAACATTTATTAAACGCTCCCTTTCTTCATTAAAACAATTCAACCCCCTTTTCATGTGATTAAAAGAACTAAATAAGAGTTCAATAATTAAGGGCATTGAAAGCCATGTGTTGAACCTGATTCCGATACAATACAGTAGGCATTCTGACCGGGCTTGTGTGGAAATGTTGGCCCAGAATGTTGTGTTAAAATGCAGTACAGTTATGTGGCAATTCGATTATGGAATATTTAGATACCTATTTATGCTTTGTTTACTACTATATAATCTTACTTTCTGTGGACGGATGTCATTATGTCTACAAACAAAGTTCAGTTTCTTTCCAGATAGACTTTTTAACTATAAGCTGTTGACTTAGTATTATCTCGAATGCTAGAATTTTGCAGTATTTTCCCTTCGAATAAAGACCATCACTGGTAATATATTTTAATTTTCAATTGCAGAAACAGGTAGATTGTAGTGTCTTTATTGAAAATATAAATATTAAAGACTATGAATTGACACAAGCAATGCTTCATAGTCAGCCAATCAAGTATAGCATCCATTGTGTATTTTTTATCTTGCATCCACATAGTTGCCCTATTCTTCTAGATTTTATTAAAGAGGCAGTTCTTTTGCAGTGGGAAGGCAGTATATCAAATGTGTAAAGATATCATGGAGAATCCATCCAAGTGGGAAGGAAGAAGAATTCTCTTCATTCACTCTGGAGGACTTTTGGGGATGTTTGACAAAGTGCAGCAGCTCCAGCCCCTGATTGGAAAATGGCAGAGATTCAAGGTGGACGAATCTATGTTTCAGGCAGATGGAATAGGAAAAATGTTTTAGAAATAAAACATTTAACAATTCTTATTTAACTCTCTTTGATAGGAAAGAGCAATAGTTAGTGGATTACACAATCAAGTGCATTTGTTGGCTCAAAACACCTTGGGACATTGGCTTGCTTCATACTTTAGTTTGTACTATTCTGCTTCCCAAATCACCATCAATTCTATTAATGGCAGAGATTTAAGGTTGACGAATCTACATTTCAGGCAAATGGAATAGGGAAATTGTTTAGAAATAAAACAATTAACAGTTCTTATATACTCTTTTTGATTGTAAAGAACATTAGTTAATGGATTTGCACAATCAAGTTTTTGTTGGCTCAAAACACCATGGGAATTTGACTTGTTTCATACTCTAGTTCTTATAGTCTTATCAGTTAACTTTAATTCTAGCAAACTTCTCATTTTGTAATTTCAACCACATATTGCCTAACATTTGAGGAAAGAAAGTAATGCTTCATAGATTTTTCGGGCAGCAATTATAACTATTTTATTAATTT
Source organism: Pinus taeda (assembly GCA_000404065.3). Classification (NCBI taxonomy): domain Eukaryota; kingdom Viridiplantae; phylum Streptophyta; class Pinopsida; order Pinales; family Pinaceae; genus Pinus; species Pinus taeda. The sequence goes on from APFE031092743.1 coordinate 68,536, forward strand.
CAGTGATGTGATGCAATACTGTGGAATTTACTGATGTTCCATATAAAGCAGTGTATTGGGTTCTACTTCTAACTATATTTTCTTTCTTTTGTTTGTGACAAGTAATGTTCAAAAATTTGGCACGACATTTGTTTTCTGAACAAATCAAACAGATTAAATCCTTAATTATAGCTCATGTCTGTTTTGTACGTTATGAGAGAAGCTTAAAAATACCCGACTTCTGTCTAAAGGTACTCTATCCAATCAATTCCTCTCTGAATTCTTTTTTCTTGGATTAGGAACCAATCTCTTTCTGTGTGGAGCTATTCAATTTTCTTGCCACTGCACAGCTTAGTAAAGGTTCTGCAGAGTTGTGTCATTCTTCTTCAACTCTTTGAGGCATAGCATTCTTCTCATGTGGAGTCTTTTTTTCACTATTTTAGATTTAAATTAAATGACATCTATGACTAAGGGGATCTTTTTTCACCATTTTAGATGATATCAAATGACATCTAAAGACTAAATGAACCTTTAAAGGTCTTTTTGTCACCCTGAGAAAGATGTGTACTTTAGATGGAGGATGAAGAGGCACTCTCAATATTGTTAAAATTTCTGTTTTCCCACCCCGGTTTTCAATTTCTCCTTATTTCTTCCATGTAGTTAAATGCCCTTTTCCATAACCATACATTCAACAAGCTGGAAAAAATAAATTTTGCTGAAAACACAAATTCTGAAAAATTTACAGAATGCTG
>APFE031092745.1:0-21103 GCA_000404065.3 Pinus taeda
TATTAATATGATAGACTATATTTATAAAATTAGATTTACATTTTCATTTTATATTTAAGGTAATAGAAAGTAGATTTTTTATCATTATTATTATAATATTTAGATGTTTATTTATGCTATTTAAGTAGATATAAGTTAGTTAGATTTGAATTAGTGACTTTTACACAAAGAGCATCTTAAAACCTTTCATAAGTGGTTAACACTTAAGAAAGCTAATTTCTTTTAGTTTATGATATAATTCTCCATAATTTATCTTTTTCTATGTTTACATTGATAAAATTAAAGTTACACTAATAATATGCTTTTAATTTCTATCTTTTATAAAATATCCTCCATTTCCTCTCCTTTTTCTATATTCTCTTTAATTTCTCCTCATACCTCATATAAGAAATGAGAATATCTCATTTGAACCGAATAACAATTAATCATAAATCTTAAAACAAAACAACCCTATATCTAAATAGAAATGATTAATTTATTCCCAAATGTGGGTGTATGCAACCACTACGAGGCAAGGCACCTAGCACGTGCTTGTGCTACATGGCAACTTGTGGTGGATGGTAGGGTGGCAGTCATTCCCTAACCTCATGTCAAGCCATATTCAATACAACCAAGCCATCAACTCTCTATTAGCGACAAATAATTTATGCTTGGCAAATCGTATAGACTCAGGCATAATTGAACTAGACATTCCTTTCAGCAGTCTCTTGTGTTGAGATGATTTGGTTGTTGTGGTCTAGAGGTTGTGAGACACAAGCAATTTTAGACAACCAAAGGGAATTGTGTCATTATGATAATTATGGTGAGAGAGCCTAAGCCAAACAGGGTAGTAGGGTAAGCCAAACAGGGTAGTAGGGTAGCAAGGGACGAGGTTGCAACCTCTTCCCCTCTGGCATGCTTAGGGGAAGGAGAAATTCGATGAGGATATTATAGTGCAAATCCATAGACTCATGGCTACCATGGAGGCTAAGAAGCATCATAACACCAACAACACTACATCTGAGTGACCTTGAGGAATTAGAGACAATTTTGAAAGCAGGATGACAAAGGCCAAGAACGAGACTTAGGAACTTGGATAGGGCAATGAGGATCCATTTCTGCCTCCTCTGGCATCATTCAATTCACATGATAGATCTTAAGTAGAGGGATATTCCCACGAGGGACAGAGACTCACTCCTCACTATCACTTAGAAACACAGGCAAAGGAGGAAAATGTGGCGACAAACCATAGATCTCTACAATTGGTGGAATAGCCACCTAACCCGACTAGTCATACTGATGTCAAGGGAAATTTAAAGGGTGAACCCTCTAAGGAACCAGAGGATTGATATGGAACATTCATTGAAGGGAAGAATCCTCTCTCAATTCTAGAGGGATACAATGACCCATTCTTGTTCCTAGAGCTGAAAGAGAAAGCTTGAAAGGGGTAAGGTTAACTTGGCATTGTCTAAAGGGAGCTAGCTCAACCAACTCAATCCAAATCTGAACAGGATGAGGCCCAACCCCACCAGGCATGATTAATTTCCAAGACTTTTTAATTTAAGATTCTTTCATTTGCATGTGATTTTACTATTCTAGATTGTTTAAGTTCTACCACATTCTTTCTATTTTTGCTGACATGCAGTCAATGTCTTGCACTTGAACTCACTAAGAGATGATATGGTTTCCCTATCATGGAGAGATGGATCTCTCCTCAAAGCTCCTCTATTTTTTGTACTACTCTTGACACTAAGACTCAAAGATTTCAGGAAGAATATGTGATTCACATTTCATGAGAAGTAATCTCCACATGGTTTCTTTGTCCACAATTTTATTGAGAACATATAAAATTTTATTCTTGAAGTCTATATTTTATGTACATTTCTCATTAAAAAAATTTGTTTATTTAAAGAAAAAAATATATATATTAATTTCAATTTTTTTCATTTTTATCCGATTAAGAAATATGAATTATAACCTTGGGTAAAAAGAAGTTATGTATTTAGTTATTTTACTTATATTATTAAAAATAATACATATTACTTTATATTATTAAAAAAATATAAATAGAATGTATAATTGTAAATCTTAATTACCTTATTTGTTGAGATAGTTTTCAAATTAAGATTTAATTTAGCTTTTTTATTTAACTTAGTTTTTTAAATTCTTAAAAGAAATAAATTCGAGCATAACCATAAATAATGAATAGATATCATAAGAAAAAATATATAGTATTTTAAATGTCATTCTTTTGGAGAAAAAAAAAATTATTATCAACGAAATGACGCATCATATTACTAAAGAGAGGTCGTATATAAAAATAAAAATTATTATTTATACTAAAATTTAAAAACACAGTATGATTAAAAATTTAAGATTATAAATAAAATAATTTTAATTTCAATTTTATTTTACCTGGTTTTTATATAGAGATAAGTATTTTTAGTAAAATAATTTAATTTAGTTTATAATATGAGGGAGATGTATAATTTTTCACTACTTTATATAGATGTTGAGAGATGACACATGAAAATAATATTATTGATATTACATAATGTATAATAAACCAATATAGATCTAGTTTAATTCTGAATTTATTTAGCGCTTTAGCACTCCAAGAGATCAAATCTTTCGAGATTTAAACCTCTCTTTATGAATGCAAAAATTAAAAAAAATTGATTTTAGAAAAAAATTATTCCTCTTAACACTTAATAAACCAAAATTAAAATAAAAAATATACACTAATATATGAAATATATAAAAATCTTATATTTCAATTTAATATTTTAAAATATTATATATAAAAATTCAAAAATATTATATTTTCCAATAAAATTGCTATTAATAAAACCAATTTCTCTTTTTATACCAAAGTTCTGTCAGTAACTTATTCCTCAACCCCTTTGAATGCCCTGATCAGATTACTACCTAACATTTTATAAAATGTTAATACACAAATTAAAAATTCATCACATTTTATAAAACATGCGATTAAACAAACTTTTTCCGTAAAAATCACATAATAGGAATAAAAAAAATGTATAATTCAGGGAAAAAAATATTATAAATTCACAAACCAACTCCACCGGTATATATTTCCAAATTCCAAATTATAATGTGATATACATGACTGCACGTATCTTAACGAACACCTAAAAAACCGGCCACCGTGTGTCCAAATTCGACGCATTGCTTCTAAAAATTACCAAATAAACTAAAACCCGAGAATCTATGCAACTGGCGTGAGTTCTATTCCTCGGGACTCGCAAAACCTCAACGGAAACTGTTGTGCCAACGCCTTTCTCCATAATGATGGCGTTCACCCACTTCATCAAGCCCGCAGGCAAATTTGTTAGAGATTCCTGCAATCCGTATATAAAACGTTACAAATTACTGAGAAGGCAGTTAAAAGTCAGCAGCGATGGGGTTTCGAAACTACCTTTAGTACTCACAATATACAGAGTAGGTGAAATGCCTGAACTGGAGTGATTTTTGTTCAACAATTGGACGAGGAACAGGCGATTTCTTTCCGTGCAAGAAGCTTCCGCCAGAGACCTCTTCCTCCGCCTCTTCTACTTCGAAGTTTTTTTTAAGGTAAATATCGTAATGCTCGGCTCTGTAATTTTCTTAACATTATCTCAATTTTACCGTCAAATTTTGCCCCTTCACGCTCCTACACTGTTTTCCTTTCAGCCGCAAACCCTAAATTCTGCTTCTGCTATTGTCTTTTAAAATTACTGTTCTTTCTTTTAAATGAATCTATGGAACCATAGGTTGCTTAATTTTTTAAGCGCTCCAAATGTCTCTGCGTCTTAGGATCAACCTATCTTCTAAATTGGAGTTAAATGCCCTCTTCTTCTTGCTTAGAATTTTAACACTGCTTTCTTTTGAGCCACAAACCTTAAATCCTCCTTCTGCTATAGTCTGTTGAAATAATTTTTCTTTCTTTTAAATAAATCTATGAAAACATAGGTTGCTTTAATTTTTACTCGCGCCGGATGTCTCTGCGTCTGAAGATTAACCTGTCTTCTAAATTTTGAGTTAAATGCCGTTTTCCTTTACTTAGTTTTTTAAGCATGCCAGATATCTCTGCGTCTCAGAGGGTTAACCTGTTTCTTCTAGATTTAAATTGGAAGACCTCTCATTCAATCAAGACGACTTTAAGTTTTAACCTAAATTTACAAAAATCACCCTATTCTGCCTGATCTGCCTGATCATTGCTGATATTGCCTCCAGTTTACATTTAAGTTCATGCTAACTCCAACGGCTGTTATAGCCTGTAATTAAGCTACACAAATTTTCTGCCGAACTTTCCTCTGAATTAGTTTTTCCGAAATTCTAATCGTGGCATTTTTTTTTCTCTAACATAGTAAAAGTAATCTACAGAGTTCGTTAACAAGATATGGACGGCTCGAGCTAGTTTTAGCTTCGATATTTCTTCTACTTATTTTACCGAGGGGGTTTTGTTTTTTTTTTTAAATTGAGTTGATATTTTTGATATTTTTAGGAATTGAGTTGAGTGGTTTATTTTATAATTCAGTATAATGTGTAATTTTGAGAGATTTATTTTACAGTTTAATACATTGTGTATAATGTGTAATTTGTTTGTTTGCGGATTATTTAAGTTGAAATTTTAGTTGGAATTTTATTTGGTTGACCAAAATAAATTAAAAACTAAAAAAAATTTAATTAACTATATAGATATTTAAATAATGTCCGGTCTTAAAAAATTACTATGACAAAAAAATTACAATTGAAAATATTATATCATATTATATCTTTCTCGTCTTATTTTAAATCCCTATTTAAAATAAATTACTATCGCCCTTTTCTTTTGTTTTGGGTAACCTGTGAACAATTATATTATTGTCTGTCTTTCAACATTAGGTACATTAGGTGCTTCCACCTTTTTAAAGGGACCCCTTTTTAAAGGGACCCCTTTTTAAAGGGGTGATTTATAACTTTTAGTACATTAGGTGCTTCCACCTTTTTAAAGGGACCCCTTTTTAAAGGGGTGATTTATAACTTTTATGTTCATTTGTAAGATAAAATAATCTTAAATTTAGTGTTAATGTGTAAATTAAACTATTCAATGCTAGTTTTTTTCAAGGATACAAATGTTTAGTTATTAGGAATATTGATAGATATATTATTATTTTTTACATATTTTATTAGCCCTTGCTATAGTTGGATTATAGAAATCTATTTTTAGTTAGACATTTAAATTTTTTTATAGCGTAATATATTATTATGTAAAATGTAATAATCATAAAAATATAGTAAATAAATAGATATTTTTATTTTTATTTTTTAGAAATGAAATTTAAATTAATTTTGTATTGGGTAAAACATTTTAAAATACTAGTTATTTATGGTTTGATATAGGAAGAAAAAAAAAAATATTTAAAAAAATTTAAAACAAGCCAAGTAACCTAAGACAATAAAATTATTGGTAAAATTACACTATCAAATTATATATATTTATGTGCCAAAACATGTTATTAGGTTGATAGGCCTTCCTTCGAATCTTAGTAGTCTACACTTTGATTACTTGATTGACATCTGCAACTTCTGTTGTTTGACATCTGACACAATTTTTTCTCTATCCTCTGATTGACATCTGAATCTTCTATTGCTTGACATTTGGCACAATTTTTCTCTATCCGATTGACATCTGTTTTCCACGTGCACCATTATTCGGTGTTTCTCTGCATCTGGTTTGGTGGCATTATTCCTTAGCTCTCTCCAAAACCCGTTTATGCTGTGCACGATCAACAAATTCGGTGCTTTGAAAACCCTGTTTTGCAACCAACTAAGCCGACTTTAATACTCCACTCACATTCACCATTTTTCCAGAAGCTGTGTTTGGATCTACATTTATGATCCAGAAAGACAACAAAGTGATAAACGAAAGGTTTTGGGGGAGGGTGTTATTGGAATTAATAAATGGCATAACAGGAGCATAACCCTTGTCTTGCTTCCAATCCATGTTTACAAAAGAAATCTCATTCTGAATGATATATCTTAGGTTTGGATCGAAAGTCAGAGCTAACGCCTCTAATAAAAAAAGAGCGACATTTTTCCTTCACTTCATTAAAGTGATTATAAGTGGGAGTGGGAATATAATTTTTGTTAGTTTTGAAGGTATATGGAGCATTGAATGCCAATAATTTGTAAGGGGATGAAGCCTAAGTTCAACTTCATTAAAATTGTTATAAAAGAAGAAGATATATCCAAAATTGTTGTTAGAGATGCAAGAATACTTAATCTCAGTGAAGATAAGCTTAAATCGAGAGCTTCACTTCTTCTAACATCAGGGTTTGATGATAAAACATTATCATAGTTAGTGGCGAGGCGACCCCGTTGCAGTGGAAAAAAATTATGGAACTCTTTAAAATTAGAATCGTTTAGTCAAATGCAATGGAAGGCAAATGCGATGGAAGGGTTAAAGGGTTTTCATCTATCTTCCCCGTCTTCTTGCTTGAGATTTCCTCCATTAGTTTAAAATAGCATTACTAGTTGGTATTTTTCTTCTTGGGATACAGAGGCGTACGAATTTCCATCAGTGGTCATCTCTGTCCCTACTTTCAGTTTTTTTTTACAATTCTACCTTATTTTTCCCTCGTGCTATCTATAGTTAATTTATTTACTTTTCTTGTTTCTACTATTATATATTCTAACACCTTAAATTACTACGTATGCTTATGGTGGGATGTGAACTGGGATGTGATTGTGGGTTGGGGATGGGTTTTCCATAGGTCTATGGAGATAGTAAGCGATGCTTTTAAGTTTGCTTATTCAGAAATCTAGGGCATTCTTTCAGGTATTTTTGTGAAGTTTCACTCAAGTGATTAGGTTAAATATGTTTTTCGTGTTGTGGTTTGAAGGTCAATAGAGACCAGTGGAAGCTTCTCTCTATAAGTAATTAGGTTAATTATATTTTCTTAGGAAGTGGGTTGTGTATGCTTTATAACTATATGTGCATACCTTGTAAAGAAGCGGAACCTTTTAGTCGCTCATAACAGGACCGTTTGATCTTATGATTTTGGGTATCTTATGCTTTTGGGTTACCCGAAGGGGATCTGCTTGTGTTGGTCTATTTGGATGACAAGATCTGAAGATGGGGGTGGCCATACACACCATTGGCTAGTGCAATTGAAAGTATTAGTTGAACCATTTCATCCACTTCAATCTTAGATGACTAGATCTGAAGATGGTATGCCATCCACACCATTTGCTATTGTATTTGAAAGTATTTTCTGAACCATTTCGTCCCTTTCAAGTCTATTTTTGTACTTTTTTAGATGGTTTACGTATTTAGCTGCGGGAGAATGAGGTCTCAGTGGCTACTGAATCAATTAATTGAAAGTGTTCTCTGAATCATTTCATCCCCCTCAACGCTATTTCTTCTCTTGTTTAGATGGTTTCCATATTTAGTGGTAAGACAATGAGGGCTTAGTGGTTGCTGAATCAATTTCGTTGTAAGTATTTATCATTGGCACTATTGGTCCTTCTCATACTTGATTTGAGAGATGATTGATCCTTAGGCTGTAGGGCCTTTCCCTAATTTTGGAATTCGATCATAGGAAGCGGATTGATTCTTGCAACTTCTTCAAAAAGACTTAATTAGGGGGTTGTTACAGGATCTACATAGGCAAATTTGGTGCCGAGTATTTGTTGCGTTATATCCATGTAGTCAAGTCTATTTGGCATTAATGTTGTCTCTAAACATTGATATGCATGATTTAGTAAAGAATTGGTCCTTGGGTTGTAGGTTAAACATATTCCTATACCTTAGTCTGTCTACCTATATTTTAGTGATATATTATGATTACTCCACAATCCACAACCCTAGGCATAAAATATCCATGAAAGTGGATGAAAGGTGGGGTTAGAAGGCATTTTTGGGTCGAAAACATCATCTAAGAGGTTTGCTGTTTAATCTTTGATGAGTGATTTTTAGTTGGAGTTATTTGTTCACGTTCTCTATTTTTTAGAGGTGTAAGATTATATGAGCCATTGATGTGAAACTACATCAAGAGGATAAGTAGGGGCATAATATGTATGGATCGGTCACTTTAGTTGAACAAGTGTGTTTGGTCCGTCTATTGATATTTTGGTAATATTTATGATTACTCCATAATCTGTAGCCCTAGGCATAAATTGTGCAAGACAATGGATTGAAAGGCGTATCTGGATTGAAAATATCATCCCAAAGTTTTGCTATTAAACTCTGATGATTGGTTTTTAGTTGCAGTTACTTGTTTGTTTGCAATATCTGCAATATCATATTAGCCATTCATATGAAGGTAAAACAAGAGGATAAGCAAGGATATAATATGTTAGGATCAGAAGTGTGTTTTCAATGTTTGAAGGCTGCTTTGGGTGCCTAGTGGTCATATTCTCCTTGGGAATAGTGAGGATCACAATTCCAAACAGATAATTTTTTTTTTGTTCTTATTGGGCCTGTATCTTTAAGGTGTAATGTTTTTTATGTTCTAATATATTTGAGACAAGCAGTATTCTGTCTCTGATTAAGGTGTATTATATCAAGCTATCTATAGGTTGTGTTGTAATTGTTTAGCCTTGAAGTGGTGAGGCAATATTTCATTAGGGTCTGCTTATGAATGCTTATTTTCTTAAAGCTCTCTAAAGCTCGTCTCTCCGGTACCTGAAAAGCCTCTAGCTATTGAGTAACTCAGTTTTCTTTGTTTCTTTAACTCTTATCATATTAACCAATTAGAGGTGCAAGATCATATTGGATCATATGAGCCATATACCTCTGTTTGTTAGAGGTGCAAGATCATATTAGCCATTCATGTGAAAGTAGAACAAGGGGATAAGCAGGGGCATAATACATCTGGATCAGAGGTGTTTTCAATGATCGAGGACTACTTTGGACACCTAGTCACCATATTCTCCTTGGGAATAGTAAGGATCACAATTCCAAACAGGTCACTTCTTCCCTCATCCCACCCCCCTGCCTTTTTTCCGTTTTGGGCTTGTATCTTGAAGGTGAAATGGTTTTTGTGGTCTAATATATTTGAGACAAGTGATATTCTCTCTGATTAAGGTGTACTGAATCAAGCCATATCCACAAGTTGTGCTGTAACGTTTCAGCCTTGAAGTGGCAAAGCAATATTTCATTGGGGTCTTCCAGTGAATGGTTATTTTCTGAAAGGTCTCAAAGGCTCGTCTCTTCGTTCCCTGAAAGCCTTTGGCATATAATTCAGTAATTCAATTTTCCTTTATATAATTTAATTCTCCTATCTCCCTCATTGGATTGCTATACACCATGTTTATGATACTTTTGTGTTTTAAAGTAAACACATGTTATTGTACTTAAAAAAGACATAGAAACCACTTCTATGTCCGCTTGTATTTTCTGGTGTCAAAAACTTCCAACCCATGTTGCAATATCAGTTGAGTTGCCACAGTAGGATTGTGGGTAACTTTTCAGTTGTGGTTGTAACCGATTGTTCTTTGGAGTGGTTCTCTCTATTAACCTTTTTACATCTTCCTTAATTTGTTGCACTGGCCACTGTCTTCAATAGTCTTCACTCTCTCTTAGCTTTGACTGTATTGTGTTCTTTTCACCTCCGAGTTCTGTTGTGCATTGAAACACTTCTATGGTCTTGATTGGTTCTTTAGCTATATGGGTATTTGGACATGTTCTTCACTTCTCTAGATCGCCTCTTGGCTCCGTGGCATGGCTACATCTTCAAGATGGGTTTCTGAGCAAGATGAGTTCTTTTCAAGCGAGCGTGTTCGAAGATATCTACATGGATCTTTGGACATGGTCTTGAATTCTCTAAATTGGCAATTGGCTCCATGGTATGTTTGCATCTTCAAGATAGGTTTTTGAGCAAGATGACCTCTTCGTTTCGTCATTTTTCTAGGGAAGCATGAATCATTTCTTAATTGCATATTTGCTTCTAATTAGCGGATATGTCTGAATGTCTTCCTTGCCATTTATTTCACTGCAGGAACCATAGAGGTGATTTCATCCTCTCCAACTCGTCTCAGTCACTTTCTACGAGTCAGGACATGTAATGAATGTATATGAATCAACACATATCAAGAATGTCTACTAAGGTGGCATGTAGGTTTTGTAAGGGCTACCTTTTATGATTCAGAGAGATATCTAAATATCTTGCTCACTCTTTCTCTTAAATGAAGAAGGCGACATGCAGGATTTTATATTTTATATTTTATTGCGAAGTTGTTTGTGGCTTCCTGAGGGTTCATTTTCCCATGCTTTAAACCTGTCAGATCATTGGACTGTCATAGGTCTTGGCATGCACACTATTGTTGTATCTATGAATGGGTTTTTCTGCTTCTTGGCTTCGATCATGACCATTTGGGGTGGCCTTCTACATTGATTTCCATCTGCCTTCATCATCATGAGCTAGAGAGTCTATGTTGTGTTTTGTCTTATAAGTTGGCATGTGTTATGTTTTATCATTCTTTTGTGTCGTCAATCATGGTTTTAGTATTCCTAGATATAGCAACAATACCAACAGCTCCTTTCTCCTGCAATTGAGGTTTTATATTTGTTAAAATATGTTCATATTTTCTCATTTTATCATGAGATGAATCAGCTGGGATAATGAAATGAATGAGTTGGGATATCGGTTTTATGTTGTCCTTCATGAAACGTTGTTCAAGTCGACATCTTTAAGACTTTCCAATATATCACTGCTTCACTTCATTAACTGATCTGAATAGTATCTGGTGTGTTGTTCCTCCTTTCAAGTGTGCGTGTTCATGTTTAGATGGTAGTCTTTAGGCATGGTTGAATTCAGGCGAGCATGCGTGTTCATGTTTAGATGATCATCTTCAGGCGAGCATGAGATCACAATCAGGAAGGCATCCATGGGGAAGAAGTGCTTCTATTATTCTTGCTACATGTAATGTTAGCAATGATTTGGTATTTTCTTATTTTTGTTTTTGCCTTCCGGCCTCCTAATTTGGCATTTACCATGGTTTTCTAACGTCTCTATAAACATGGTCTTCGGAATGGTTGTGGTCATTTGATTTCCAACTTCTGTTCTCCCTTTGACATTTAAGGCTTGTAATGTCATATTTAGCATGGTTTTGACTTTTCTAATCACAATATACAATTATGATTTTCAATGTAGTATCATTCTATATATGTATATTATTCTTTATAAAATATAATAATATTAATGGAATTAACTTTTTAATAGCAATATATCAACATGTTTTCTAATATTATGTTTTGACTTTCTAAATGCAATATACAATTATGGTTTTCAATGAAATATATTGGTAGGGGATAGTCATGGTGGTTATTGCCTTGGTCACTAGCAAGCTTCATATATGTTTGGCCATCTATAGAGGTTTCTTGATTTTGGGTAATTAACTTACTCTAAAATGAATAAGACATTCGATGTGTTCCTTGTAATATAGATATAAATAAAACATCTAAAGAAAAGTAATTGCACAATGATCCAGTCCAAGAAAACAAGGTTTTCCGCAAACCAATTAAGTCTTTCAACCTTTTTGGCTTATTTGCTTATATCAAACATTTGTGCAGGGTTTCAACCAATTAACATTTCATTGAGTGTATTTACAAATCAATGATTTTGGTATCAAATCCCACAAAGAAATTATATACCTGCTCTTCAAATTCCTTCAAGCTTTTGAAGGTAAAACCAATGAATTATCAATATAATTTTACCATAATAAAAAACAATTAGAAAGCCTTTAGCTCATTTTTTAGGCTTGAACAAACATATCTTCTAGAAAAATTCAACAATTCCAATTTAATAATCCTATTGGCCTCTCTCTGTACCTTTTGGGACAATTGCTAGTATATACTCCCTATAAAAAAAAAGCAAGTAATCTATGACAATAAAAATTATTGTTAAAATTACACTATCAAATTATATATATTTATGTGCCAAAACATGTTATATATACTACCTACATTGGAAGTAAAATTTAATAATCAAAATATAATCACTATTTCACTTTAATTCTAACAGTGAAGATTAAAATTCAACAATAAAAAAATGTGTGTTAGACATTTAAGAACATTGCTAATAAAATCCCGCTATTGATTTGTAGCAGTGTTTTATGTTATCAAATAGTGGAAAAGCATAATGGGCACCTCACTTGAGGCCTAATTGAGGGGTCAACAGTAATAAGATAGTACACCTTGAACATTTAATATATTCAGTTGATTACATTGGGGTGATTTGGGATTCATGCTATAAAACTTTGTATGGAGAAGTAGAGTTTGAATTGCATAATCTATCAATCATCTAATGTCCTCCAAGGATTCATAAAATCCATTAGTCATCTAACATAATACAAAAAGGTGTAAAAGTTGTTATGAAGTTGAGTTGTAGAAAAGTGTGAAAAATAAAAATACATAGATTAAAGTCTCTGAAATCTTCCAAGAAACCAACAAATATGAAAAATATATAATATTTATCTAAACGCCTTGCAAACAGAGAGAATCATAGAACAAAAAATAAAAATATAGTCATTCAAGCATTCTTCAAAAAGACAGATATAGATAATTTGTAAATACGTCATATTTGTATGTTTTTTGTGATTTGTTTTTTCATTTACAAGGAATTTATTTTCAATGTGTTTCAAGTAAAATCAATTTTTTCCCTTTTTTTGTGTTTTTCTTTTTATCTATTTACATGCATTTTTTCTTTTGTTTTTTTGTTTTTAAATCTCTGTTTCAAATTACATGTATTCAGTTGGCTTAACAATTTTCATTTGTTTGTTTGTGTTTCAAGTTACATGTGTTTTTTTGGATTGACAATTTGCTTATGTAAAGTATAAAACAACAAATTAGTTAATAGTAATACAATAGCGTAATATATGAAACACCAACTTAGTTAACAATAATATGATGAGATGTAGTGTAACTGTCATCACTAGTAAGCCATGGATTTTGAGACAGGTATTTGGACTTTCTACCCTAATATGTCTATATGATGATTATTGTATGTTACAAATCCATGAATTCTTATCTTATTACAAACATCACAAGTTCTCTAACCCTCATCTTTTGAGTAAAATGCCTTGCAAAATTTCATTTGATCATACTTCAAACTAAGGCTAAGAATGGAATCCAAACAAGTGAAAAGGAAATAAATTTGAAATATATATAACTGCTGAGATGAATATTTCTTGTTAGCTCTCGAATAGAGACATAGGTTTTGGAAAATGTAATTAATTTTTCACTACTTAGTTCCATTCAACTTGAAAATGTGAAAAAGACAACAATAATGCCACATCGAATGTTTATACATGATTCTTTGAGTATCTCAAAATCAAACAGAGGAATTATAGATTTAATGGCATTCACTTTTCATCACTAAAAATAGGTACAATTGACTAATGCACAATCTACATTTAGAATTTCACTATTGATTAAACAAAAATATTCAAATGAAAAATGACAATAACTTGAAACTGTTAATTAAAATTATTAACATTTTTCCATTGTTACATTATTTTATTTCGTATCTTCTGATAAAAACAATAAGCTCAAGATCCAAAGAAGATAAATAATAATTTATTACCTATTCTTAATTTATTCGCCACAACTTTATTATTTATCATTTACACCTAAGTTTAAATCCCTGGGTCATTTTCTCAATATGATTATAAAGAAAATATTTTATTTTGGCTTCATCTTATTCAAAGTGGTGAAACATATTCTTTCACCTACACACATTCTTTAGCTCAACATATACTTCTACAAAGACTTTATTTCCACACAGTCCTTGGTTCCACATCAACTTTAGCTCCACACATGCCTTACTTCCACTAGGTTCAAATGTAGTAATATTTTTCCAAGTGTGAGACTTATTACATAGGATTATTAACATTAATATATGGACATACATATTTCCAATAATGGAAATAATAAATCTTATTTCCAGAAAGTAAAATTTAGTTAATAAGTATCAATTCCCATCCAATTCTTAGGGGTGGTAGGAGGGAGAGGGATTCTTCTAAATCTCTATGGAATACAAGAAGTTAATCACACTTGAGGGCTTGGTCTAAGATTGAAAAACCTTGGTGAAATGTATTTATTTATTGTGGTCTCCAACTATTTAGAGATAGGGATTTTTTTTCCAATTGTAATCATAATAGACTCCTTTATCACTATTCAACACCTTATCTAATGCTCTGTCCCAATGAATATCCAACTATCCAATTTTGGACTCCCTTCATAAAGCTTATTTTCATATCCTTTGGAATCAGAACAAGGAAACAAACTCTCAAGCTAACCACACTTGCCAACTTGATGCAGGGCAATATGTAGTCAATGAATTATTAGGTTTGAAAGCTATCTCATGACAATTTTACATATGCATATAATATATTCGTCTCCTATTTGTCTTGGAGAAACATGGCTCTAAGAAAATAAGGGTATGATGCAAGGTAACCTCCTCCCAATCTTGCACTCATTTCATCCCCGTCGCATAAATAACTATGGAGTACATTGTTAGCATCAAGATACCATCATGCACTATGAGGTGGTGGAATTTTGAGATGAACGCCATGCACCTCTTTTCTATAACTCATGTGGCAAGGACAAATCTTAGTATAATATATATTTCATCCTTGACTTTTGCACTCACTCTAATGGATTCCAAAAAGGGATAATTCAAGTTTATCTGGGTAGAATTATTCCATGAAGAGGGGGAGAGGTTAGTGTCTTGTGCCACATTCATGGAAGGAAAGCTTATCTTAATTAGTCAAGAGATGATTCAAGAATAAGCAAATTTCTAAAACAGTGGTATGTATGCAAGATGGTGAGAAAATTGTTTCCTTATCTCTAGTGAAATTCAATGCTCTTCCATGTCTGGTAGCCTTCTACTTAAGAAATGAGGAAGGGTCAACTTGCCTTCTACTCAAAGAAATGAAGAAGGGTTAGCTTACTCCCACCTCATTTCCCATACTAGGAACCTTGGTGTTCTACAATAATTCCATTGATGGTATACTTTTCCCTCTTTCAATTGCGCCAAGAGGTTTATGTTTTGCACAAGTTGATAGTTTGGAAGCTTTCCATTATAGGTCCAGTTGTTTATATTTCTATTTCACATTTTGGTGTTTCTATCAAAATACTTCTAGTTCCCAAATTTATTCTTCTGCATAGTATCTATCGACCTACTATGTTCCTTTCGGTTGCACTCTTGAATGCTCTTTAAATTTCTCTATCATGTTGTTCTTTAGCTTTGTAGTAACTTGTTTCTTCTTATGGGCTTGTCCCTCCATTATTCCTTGTGGTTTTGTTTCTTTGTGCCAAGCTCAATTGGTCTCTGTAGTGCACAAATCATGCACTGAATATCCTTTTTCTAGCACTATCGACATCCTTGGCTCTAGGTGGGTGCCATTTGGTCAATCTAAGCCCAAATACCTCATGGAGATCATGAAAATTCCCTCTTTTGGCTCCGGGCATCGTGTTCATTTCCATCTCTATCCTCGTTCCCCCATAGACAAAAACAATGAGAATAACAAGATCAAACAACAAATTTTTCATTAGTTATCTAATATATTATTCCACACTAAAGAATTACAAAATCTCTAGTCTAAATTGAACTTGCTTGAGGAGGGAAATTGATTGGATTTTATGCCAACCTATGGACATGCAATTCAAGAGAAATGTTGAAGAGATTCAAAGAACAACTAACAATGCCTTAGGAGGACTCTTGGATAAGATTTCTATCAATCCCCCTAGTTGATCTATGTTTACATTTTACAAATGTATTATGCTTTGTGGCTAATTTTGTGGAGCCTATAGTTGTGGAACTTTTTGCATAATGTATGAACATGAAAATAGGGAAGAAGTAAATTTTGAAATTGCCCACATGATCTATTTTGAATATCTTGTGTCTTTATTGAATATAAACACTCCCCAATTCTCTAGTTGTGTTCTAGGTGTAGACTTAATGAAATAATTAATCATCATTTTCAAAAAAAAATAAAAAATCCCCTTGAATTCTTACCATGTAAAAGCACAAGAATTACATTTGGACATACTATATTTTTTTCACAAACAAAAAACTCTAGCCCACAAAAAATGTAGAGAAAAAGAAAAATATTTCCACCAAATGAGTGAGATTGATTACTCACTTTGTACTATAATTTCATATAGATATCATTGGGAATAATTCTAAATTATATAAAATTTAATAAACTCTTCCAATTAAATAATAATGTGAATTTAAACCCATTTAGCTGCATTGAGTTTTGAATTTGTCTTGCATGCATCGATGTAGCTTCATTTTTCTTGGCCTAACTCAAAAACAATTTATATGACTAAAATCATATAACAATTATATTTATTAACTCTTTAACATATCCATAATATGCCTTAACTTTTGCTAATATATTAGGTGTGAGACAAAATCAAGTAAAACAACATTGAGTCAAATTCCAAAAAGGACAAACAATTATGTATTACCTCTTCTTAATTTATTTACAACAACTTTATTATTTACCATTTACACCCAAGTCTAAATACCTAGGCCACCTTCCCAATGCCATTATAAATTAAATTTTTTTTTTCAGCCCATTTGTGAAGAACAGTGGAGCTTACCCTTTCATCTCTACACAAATTTTAACTCTACACATGCCTTACTTCTACACATGTCTTACTTCCACTAGTTTTAGAGTTAGTAAGATTTTTCTAAACAACAGACTTATCACATAGGCCTGCATATACATTAATATATGCACATACATATTTCCATTAATGGAATAATAAATATTATTTCTAGAAATTAAAAGTATATCTCATAAGTAAAAACTCCTCTCCAATTCTTCCCATGTAAATAAATTATATTGACGAGTATAATCTTAATTTTTGCAAACAAGATTTATTAATTCTATTAATGATATATATGATTATTTTAATTTATAATAGTTTTTATTTGTATATCTCATAAGTAAAAATTCCCTCTCCAATTCTTCCGATGTAAATAAATTATATCTACGGGATAAAACATTAATTTTTGCAAACAATATTTATTAATTATATTAATGGAAATATATACGAGTATATTAATTTCTATAGTTTTTTGTATGATAAGTCTCTTGGTTGGAAAAATATTACCACATTCAAAACTAGTGAAAGTAAGGCATGTGTGGAGCTAAATTTTATAAAGAAGCATGGCATGTATAGAGCTAAATTTTGTGCGAAAGTAAAGTATGTCTGAGGATAAAACATGTAAAAAGGTAAAATTCTAAGTTACATTGTTCGCCACAAGGTGGGCCAAAATAAAATGTTTAATTTATAATCATGTTGGTAAAGTGGACTAGGTATTTATACTTGATTGTAAGTGATAAAAAATGAAGTTATGGTAAATAAATCATAAATAAAGAAGAGATTGTTTCAAATTACTAGAGTACTCAATTGAACCAATATGTTTTTACCCCAATTCAATCCATTTTGAAATGAGTGTCAACAACTTATTAGAACAATGGAGTTCCCAATAGATACCATGTTTTATTGCACAAATTGTGTTAGAAAAACACTATTTTCATGAACATATTTTGAAATGTACAATTAAGGATGCAAATGGAAATTAAAATTGCACACTTCCAGTGGATTTCCTTGAACAATTCTTTCCAAAACTTCTCCAAATATTCTTTGCACAATACAATTCAAGCATCTCATAGATTTTTTTTGTTATGTACATTCTCAATAATTGAGAGTTTTACAGTTTTAATGGAGAATATAATTGCTCACATAAAAAAAAACTGCCATAATTTCATATCTAAATGTAACTTCACTTACATTATGCACTTAACAATTAAAAAAAACATGAATTTGTTTTTTTTTTTCCTCTTCATACAACTTGATTCCGGTTAGTAATTATGTTTTCCTCTCCTTGTGCATATTTTTGTTTTATTTGACTAGAAACTACCACTTCGAAGTTACATTTTTATGTAGAAAAGTAAGAACATGTTTTAATAGCATGTGGATTTTTGTAATCTACTATCATAACAAGTATGTATAGCTATTAAACAAAAATTCGACACTTGTATAATGTCTTTTTTTGATGACATTCTAAAAACTAGAACTAAAATTTTGTTGGAGCATAGTTACTTTGTACGTTTAAAGTTCACGTGAGACAATTTTGTTAAAAAGCTTTCACATGAAACAAAGGTATATCTATTCCATTTTTTTGTTTGTTTATAACTCATCTCTCTAGTTTACTATTTGCTAAGTTATTGTTTCATCTATTTCCATCTTCTTTTAGCTAATCTCTTTTTATAGTTTTCTACTGTTAGTGTAATAATGGTTTTTTGTTTTTTTTGTTTTTTTTCTCTTTCTTGATTATACCATCTTGAATATATACTTGGAAGAAATGTAAAAATACGAACAATAGAGAGTAAGATAATAACTAAAAACATTTTTTCCAAATTAGTTAGTTAGCTAAATGCAAGAAATCAAATACGCCATGCTTTTATAGATGTCGTCGATTTGTATACATGTTAAATAACTTTGCCCCACCAAAAATATAGCAGAAATGGAAATATTTCCACCAAATGAGGGAGTCTCATTCCTTGCTTTATGCTTACTTTTCATATAAATGCAATTGGAAATTATTTTTCCATTTAAATAAGTTTTTGTCAATTTAAATTGAATTTACTACCTTAGGCTATATATTTCTTTTTCACACATTTAAGTAGCTTCATTTCTCTCCACGTAACCTAAAAAGGAATTCTGTGATGAGATAAATCATATAATTGTGATATTTATTAATTCCTTAATATATCCATAATATGCCTTGGCCTTTGCTAATATATTAAGTGTGAGACCAAATCAAGTAAAATAAAACATAAAATATTTTGACTTCTTGATGTGTCTATTACAAAAGAAGCCAAATGATATTTACCCTTTCATCTTCACACATACTTTAGTTCCTTAGACGAATTTAGATCCACACATTCCTTGATTCTACGTCATCTTTAACTCCATAAATTCCTTACACCATTTTTTGAATAAGAAATATTTATCCAATGGGGAGACTTATCACATATGCCTATATACATTAATATATACAGATACATATTTTTGTTAATGTATGCACATAAAAATTTTCATTAATGGAATTAGTAAATCTTTTTTCTATGAATTAAAAGTTTATTGTGTAAGCCTAATTTTCTCTCCAATTATTACCAAGTAAAAACACGAAAATTACATTTTTGTAAATAGTGCTCCATGCTTTTTATCCATATTCTATGTTTCTTTTTCCATATTTTTAGTTGCATTAACTCGATAAATAAGGTTTAGCTAGCTCCTTGCATTATGTCATCTTTGCTAAAGTAGAGACCAACTACATCTAAAAAAATTTTAAGGATATTTTTTTAGCACTTATTTTTTTTATTATTATTATAAATTCAATCATATATATTGACATATTACTCTATATTTCTACTTCAAATTCTTGTATTTATGAGTTTTATTTTTTTCACTTCCAATTGCTTTATATTTTTAGTCTTGTTTTCAACTTCTTGATATTTTTTAGCATGTTTTTCCACTTATAATAGCTTGATATTATTGGGCATGCAATTTCTACAATGAATATATTTAAACTTCTAGGGAATACAATTTTTTTAAGCAATATAAAAAATAATGTAAGAAGAAGTGTGTCAAATCCTAAGGTAAATAATGAGCATTATTCTTTTCCTCTTATATATGTATTATTTTATAATATAATTATCATACTTTAATTCACCACAAATATCAAAGTTTTTTTGAAAGGGAATATTTAGCAAAATAATTCTAGATAATTTATATGAAAAAAGTAAAGAAGAAAGAGAAACCAAATTTCAGTCAATGTTAAAAGCAATGTTCGATAATAAATTTTTTTCATTACAAACATAGCTAAACAATAGAATATTGAGAGTCAAAAATTAGCTATGAGAAATGGATGCTAGATTTCAAGAACTAGAGAAACAAAGTCAAGATAACAAACAATCAACCCAAGGAGAAGTCAAAGAAAATCTTAATCTTGGTAGCATGATTAAAGAATTAGAAGAAAAACCTATATAGTTTGGAATGTAATTTTGGTTATCAAACTCATCAAAGAAATTCAAGTTCAAAAAGTTAAACGATAATTTTAAGAAAAGAGCTCGAATCTCTTCATTTTCTCTTTGTCATCTTTTGTATTAAGAAGCAAAAAAATGAAGACAACCTAGTAATAGTGACAGGATAACTAAAGAACGAATCATAAATTAGAACAACTTACTTCACAAAAGAAAGGAGGATGAAAATAATTTATTGAACATAAAATTAGGTTGACTCACGTTAAGCTAAGATCCAAAGGCTGTAACTATAATATATTTATCAAAAAATCCAGCTTAAAAGGTAAAAAAATATTTATAAATGAAGATTTCATTCTATAATACCAAGGGAAATTAAGAGATTTCAAAAGAAAAAAGAAGATAGAAATAAAGAGAAATATACAATAATTAGAAAATGAAAAGCTATTATCAGTGATAGAAACTAAAAAGATAATAATACATAGGAAATTCTATACACTTGATTATTACATACCAACAATTTTCCATGGAGTAAAAAGCCTATAGTAATTTGGATGTCAAGTGATCGTTATTATATTTATGGTTGAAACTTAGGAGAATGAAGTATATAAGGCCCCTCTAGAATAAAGAACATAAGGCCCCTCACATTGACGAATATATTGTGGTTGGCATAGAACAAACAATCTTCCCGTAGGGGGACTAGAGGCACAATTTGTTTCATAAAAATGTGATCTTGATATTTTCATCTACCAAAATTAACCAAGATCTTTTACTTTTGTGATGTTAGAAAATTTGCATTCAAAAGAGCATGAAAAGATACATGTGCATATTGTAAAGAATATGAAACATAATGATGATCATCAAATCAAGAACACAAACACATTGATAATCAAGTTCACTCAGTGTGGCTTACATCTCCAGGCCCTGGTGTTAAGAGTGGGCAAGCCGCTTCATTAAATGTTGCAAATGATGATGCACATGGTTTTTTTCTGTCATTACAAGGATGAATACTCTCAACTAGAGTGGAATGTCTCTCCACGAGACATTCTCAAGAACTCTTACTCACATG
>APFE031092748.1:0-16802 GCA_000404065.3 Pinus taeda
TTCTGTATCTGCTCCTTAAAATCGCAAGCATTCAGCATTTGCTCGAGAAGAGTCAGTTAGCCGACTTCAGCCTTTTATTGTCTTGTGAAAATGGAATCAGCAAGAGCTGGTGCCATCTTTTTGGCAGACTTGATGAGGCTTTTGAGAGTCATATACTGGCTGTGTAGTTTTACTAAATATGTCCAGTAAGAATCCCAATTCAACTTAGTTAATCTTTTGATGGATTATGCTTTTTCTTGAGCCTTCTGTTTCCAGTCTGCTTGCAAGTGTTGTACCTATACACATACTACTTTGAGGATATTTCTGACCATTACCACTGATTTTCGGATTCAAGTTTTACCTTTTACCTTCAGTGTTTTTCCCACAAATTTCTGGGCTTACAGGAGACTGAGAAATTAGAAGCTTTCCATTTCAAGAAGTTTCACCCAGCGACGCGTGATTAGCACTAATCGCGCATCGGAAACTGCCTCTGTTTCTTGATCCGGGCTTCCTTGGTGCGATTTTCGCCTCTTGCGTGTTTTCTTTTAGCGGATGTAAAGCTCACATTTTGTGAAGATAATGATCCCGTAAGTTCTTGACCCTAAGTTTTGAATTGTCTATTTTTGATGTCAGCACTGTCCAGTACCCATTTAACCATATTTGTGCAGAGGGGAGATTATGGGCCTTGCCACTATCCGGTGCAAGAACGAACAGGCTAAATCTGTAATTGATGCCTCAGAAGAACTCTATGAGCCCACAGTAGTCGTAAACTCCATTAGCTTGGGATTCTCTTCCTTAAGCAGATTATACATGCCTTCCCAAGTGGTAATACCCGCGTCTTTGTTGCAGGCAGTGTCTGTGTACAAGGGCGCCATTTCTTTATCTTCAGACATTGGAGCCTTGCCTTTCTTCCTCATAGTTTCCTGTATACTTCTTTGTATACTTCTTTGTTCTTCGTTCCTGCAGTTTACAAGTGAGGTGAGAGTAATGATAAGGAACAGTGACGGGAAAGCTTTAAATGCCGAAGACATACAAAAGTATATCACCTTACGTGAACTGGCTTCTTCGATATACACAAAACCATATTTCATTAACAACTGGCAACTACCTCATTAATTAGCATTAAAGCGCATAACCAGGTCTCGTTTTATGAAAAAAGTTTTCTTGAATAGTGAGCCGAAAGATTTTGTGATGGAGCGATTTTACGATTTGCTTTGCAATATCGCAGATTGCTGTGTCGCATTATCATAAGATTGCAATATCGCAAGATCACAATATCACAATATCGCTCTTTTATTCTTTCGTAAGATCGTGTTGCCGCTCCATTGCAATATCGCGATATCGCAATATCGCATAGTCGTAGTATGTGTCCATTTTGTGTTAATGTATTTCTTGCGAGGGGCGATTTTGTGATATGCGCCATCGCATATCGACGTTTTCTGCGATTTTCCACTGTAAGTGCGTTTTAAGGCATGCAATGAGATATTTCTTAAGGAGTGATTTTATATTTCCTCATCATGAAACTTAGGCTTTTTAGATTTTTCAAAGGTATTTTCCTAAGTTTATGATGGTAAGTTTTATTAAAAAGGAAATACAACCACTAATTCATTTTAAATTTTTTTTGACTAAGGGTCCCCACTTATTTAGTATTAGTAATAACACTAAATAAGAAGGGGGGTTGTTGGTGGCCACAAAAAATTCTTATTCTTGTTTTTACAACATCATTAGGATGAACACTTTCAAGTGTCTTTGTCAGCCATTTTGGAAGATCTTTTTGAGATGGCCCAGGCTGCTCAGTTGGCTGAGATGGGGTTGAGTCAAGATTTATGTTCCCAATTCTATCAATCACATCACTCAAAGTGTCATCAGTGGTTGGAGCTTCATGTAGGGGAGAGAGTGCTTCAAAAGAAGATTCCACATATTGATCCAGTATAGGAAGCCCCCCTTCAAGATGTGAAATCTCATTATCAAATTGTTGAAAAGACTTTGCATGTCTGAATCTATCCAAGCAATCAAGTTGCCGCTCAAGAACATTGTGAGTCTTGGAAGATTCCAGAAAATATCACATCTCTACATATTATAAACTTCTTGTTCACCTCACCAAAGAGATGGTATGAATTGGAGGTATTTGAGTACCCCAAGGAGATACATTTACGACTCCTTGCACTGAGCTTGTTTCTTTGTTCCTTATGTATTAAGGCATAACAAGTGGAACCAAAAACCCTAAGATGCCTCACTGAAGGAATGTGGCCATACCAAATTTCATAGGGACTCTTGTTTTTTATAACATTAGATGGACACCTATTATTTATATACACAACACATGGAATTGCAACAACCCAAAACATTAGTTTAACATTTTTGAAAAACATCATGGAACGTACTGTATTTAAGATTGTCTTGTTCATTCTTTCAGCTATTCCATTATGTTGGAGATTATAAGGCATGGTCGTTTGATGTTTGATCTCGTGTTGGCGAATATAGTTTTCAAATTCATTTGATGTATATTCTTTTCCATTATCAGTACGAATAGATCCAATATGAGATTGTGCATCATTTTGAATCCATGCATGAAAGTTCTTGAATGTCTTAAAAGACTTAGGTTTTTTCTTCAAGAAATAAACCCAACACATTATGGTGTAGTCATTAATAAATGTCATAATATTTTTATTACCATTTCCAAAAGGAACATGCATTAGGCAACACAAATCATAATGAATGAAAATATTGTTTGTTGTGCTTTCCTAAGATACAAGCATCACATTGCTTATGTTTCCCAGGAATTGTAGGGAAACGAGTAACACCAATTTTCATCAATAAACGAAGCCTGTCATAGTTCAAGTGTCCAAATCTAGCATGCCATAAAAGAATTTATGGAAATGTACCTTCATCACAGTAAGAACTATATGAAAAGTTGTGTGCACGATAAAAGATTCCTTACAGCTTCAGAATTATTTCTTCTTCTATACCAACCATGACAAGTGAGTGATCTGATGCTTTTATGACCTCAACCTTGCCATCAAATATGTGAATGGAGAGTCCTTGCTGGTGGATGTGGACCAAAGTTAACAAGTTTCTCCTTAGCTTTGGGAGGTATAGAAAATCATGTAGAAGAAAGTGTGGAAGACCAGACAATTTGCTCCTAATGGTTCCGAGCCTTGATGGCTTGAGTTTTGACTTAGATACAAAGTATAATGCTCCATCAACATTGTGAGTGAATTATTCAAAGAAGTCTCTCCTGAAATTCATGTGGCAAGTTTCTCCTGAATCAAGAAACTAATCATCTTTCTGTGAAGCAAGTGAAGCATTGAATAAGTCTTCAGTTACTCCAATGTTGCAATGTGCCACAACATAATGAGCATACTCAAGTTCTTTTCCTTTCCTTTTGTCAGGTGTTTTAACTTTTCCTTCATTTATTTCCTGTAAATTTTGTCCAGGGGCAACTTACATGTAGAAGCATCATGCCCATCTCTATTTCCTTGTATGCAATGCATATCAAACCTTTCTTGGAAATGTCTTCCCCCCTTGCCTCTAGAATTCTTCCTTCCTATTCCTATTCAACCACCACTTCCTCTAGAAGAATCCTGTCCCTGATTCTTCTCTTTTTGTGCAAGGTGATGAGCCCAAGTATTGCAACAAGAATGTTGCAAATGCCAAGGCTACCAACTTAAATTATCAACTCGGGGTTCGTACAAAATTAAGAGGTGTTGATACTATATGTGAAACATGCAATGTGTCCTTCTTTCATTGATATGATGCAATGAAGTGAATATCATGAAATCAAACACTAGCCTAATTGAAAAATGTAAGAGTTGCATTGAAAAGGAAACCTAGTCTATGCAATAGAAACAACAATGTTGGAAATGGAAACCCTAGATTAAGATGTATGAAACAAAATTTAATCATGAAATCATTCTTCAATCACTGCATTCAAAATAGATTTTGTCAAAAAATTTCATAAGGTGCTTCATGAAGTAATCATGAAAATCATCATTGTGCTCTTCAAGTCATTAATATGTCCATTAACCATAACTGTAGAGGTGAATTGCAATGGAGAAGAGGCAAGGCTTCATAGGTCTTTTAGTCTTACTTAATCATGGTTCAAAGCCTATAGGTCATTAACCAATCCTAAGGGATAAAAACCAATATTTTGGAGCAAATATGGTCAAGCTTAAATGATACAAGAGTGTTATAGGTACAAGAGGTGCTACAGGAGGCCCTGTTTTGCTACAGGAGAGAGATAACTTGCCGAATGCCCAAGCAAATCAAATGAAAATTTGATGGGAAAAAAATTGTTACTAATTAGGATGTCCTAGGACTCCATTCCAAGTGGAATCACTCCAAAACACCCCTATTAACACGTGCTAAAAAATAACATAAAATTACTTACTCTAAAAACCAAAAATTCAAGAACTAGTTAGCTAGATAACTTACCAAATGCCTAACATAATCAAGTGAAAATGCTATGGGGTAAATTTTGTTATAAAATTGAATGTTTTTATGACCCAATACAAGTGGAATAAACTAAAATGAATCCCATTAATCTATTCTAAAAAATAGTAGAAAATTAATACTATTTTGCCACAAGGTACTTCCATAAATTCTAGATTTGTGAACTAGTAAACCAATCAAAGTAGCTTAATGATGAATATGATTTTTAAAGCTATTATAATGATGCATCATTTTTGTGACTCTGTAAATAAACTTAAAAACAATTCACTTCAATAATTTAACCAATGTGACCTACAACGAAAGAAGCATGAATAGTAAATGCAGAAATAAGAGATGCAAGTGAAAAAGACATTCAAAGGAAATAAAGAAATTGTACAAGAGGAATTTGAGGCTCCTGGGATGGCCAAGCCCAAGGAAAATTAGATTCCTATGAAGGAAACCAAGCTTTAGAAGCTGAAAATGACACCAAACTTCATTATTTGAATCAATCCAAGTACATCCCTGCTAGAAATAAAAGTGGAGTTGCTAAATAACAAGTTATCTCCACAAGGTCTAAGAAATACATGCCCCTAGAGGCCAATTCGAATTGGTACTTATATAGAATGATGGGGTAGTATTCTCCTTAAAATGAAGAAGATTTCCCCTCCAAAATCCCTCAGATAGTGGATCTGGTTCCCAACACTAAGAATATACATTAAATGACAGGGAATACATTCTTAGTTTTTCTCAATCATTGGGGCTCCAGAATTTGTCAATGATTTCATGATATTTTGATAATTTATTATCCAATCTCGATCCTCCTTGTAACACCCCCTCCTCCGAGGCCTACCCAAGCACCAACTAGCCGGGGTAAACATGCGACGAGAAAGGCTACTATAAGGGATTCAACCTCCTTGGCAACCTTAAGGAAATGGAATCGACATAACACCTTAAACAAACCAATCCATATCATCAACAACACACCCAGGAGACATGTTAGCCACTTAGACATCCTGTCCCTGAGTCCCACTGATGTTTTCAGCCTTTTAACCCCTGTTCGCTCTTATGCCAGTGTCCATGGACTCTTTTTAGCAAACCTGTGCCAGTGTCCCCAATATTTGAGCCACTTTTCTAGCCCATAATCCTCGCCTCTGCCCAAAACTTGTTATAACCTTAATAATCCATCAAAGACATGATGACAAGATAAACAAATCAAAAATCAACCTCAAGACTAGGCATGAGCATCCCCAACCGGATTGACATTTTGTCAAACATTTGGCATCAATTCAACCTACGGGTCTACGATACAAGATAGAGCATAAACGACTGAAAGAACTTATGAAACATAAGCAGAAGGATCAACACCTTCTCCATTATACTATTATATCATCAATTAGGTCTTGCATCCATCCATTTAAAAATTACAAGTAAATAGTTGAAATAAACATGAGATGAACCAGTCATATAACCATGCTTATAACCAACATAAAGCCATATAAATATCAAAGATATGACAACCATTAAATCCACATATAAACCAATGCAAAAGTAAGAGAACTTAGCTTTTATTAATCATAGGCAAATCCGACCAGGTTCGAGACTTCCACGTACCACCCGACGATAAACATGGCTGAACCAAATATCTCTTTCAGCTAGTCACCCCCTTGCTATATTCCAAGCATGAATGTGGGATCTACTAGAATAACCAATCCAAGAACAACCAAGGGAATCCAGAGGTTAAAACACCTCCACCCTCATTATGCCATGATCACACCAAAACCGATGCTCTGATCACAACCGAACCAAACTTGGAATGCTATCCAGAATCCATCACCATCCTTGAGGAATTTTCCATCTCCTTGCCTCTTAGGATTTACCGCACTCCAATCCCATATCACTAGGCCCTAAAATGAGACCAGACTCACAGGATTTATCGTAATCCAAACTTGGATCACTAGGCCCTAAACCGAGACTTCTCCCTTAGGTTTTACCATGTATCCTGCCAAAACCGGTCAAGGGATTCCTAGGTCTTTGGGAATGAAACTTGAGACCACCTCCGCCCCGGATTTTGAAATCCATCTGGGAAACCAAATCTCAAAACCAAGATAAACATTCCAACATACCATGGCATCTGGAAAAAGGCAAGACTAGGTTGAAAACCATTGTCATAAATCAACAAAACCAAGCCACCGACAACAAGAGAACGATACACCAACATGTAAATCCATGCATGTCCAAACCAAATAGGAAATGACACATGCAAAAGGTTACCTACAAGTATTCCTACTGAAGCTACTTGATCCTACTTTCCTTTCCTTGATCCTTGCTTTTCTTCCTTTCCCTTTGCTTGCTTTTCCTTCCTTGCTCCAAAGCTAGAGTGATCCAAGAAAAATCTAAGTGACAAAGAGTGAGCGAGAGAGAGAGCTCAAAATTTTAACTAACAAAAGGTTACCAACTGATCCTCAGAACCATTTTTATTAATGAGGTCTCTCTTTTCTTCATTTTCCATTATTTTCCTTCAGTTTCCTCCTCACATGCAACCTATGACCTTTCACCTTACTTTTCTCCTAATTTCCTTTATTTTCATCAATAAATGTTCTAAAATGAATTTTTGGCTTTCAATACCTTTGCCTTAGCCTTTGCCAATTTTCCTTAGCCAAAAAACACATACAGTGATGCCGACTAGGATATCTTTTCCCAACATTCAACTTGGAATAAGTGTCCCTTAACCATGGTCTTATTTTGCCTTTATTAACTTTTATTACATGGAATTTTCACCAGGGATGTTACAGAACCCTCTCCCTTGGGGAACACCATCCTTGGTGTTAAACCACACCATGGCCTCAACAAAACCTCTGACAAAAAAACATATTGCCCATGGAGCTTTATAACTTAGCTCGTTGCAGTATTTACAATGAAAGACTTGCTCAAAAGCAAAACATCATGACAACATGACAGTATAACAACCATAATAACATCACACCCATACCGCTTATTGGAGATTTATAACTTAGCTTATGGCGGTATTTACCTCCATATACATATACATACATATACCAAAACATTAGCAAAACATATGCCAAACATATACCAACATCAAATCGAAACTGCTTTGCCTCAACCGACAAACAATGAAGGATACAAGGCCCGCATTTGATTTGCCATATCTCATGTAGCTTCTTCAGGCCCAAAGTGCTCCCACTGCACTTTAACTTTCTCTATGGCTATGTTCCTGAGCATGAGATGTTTCTGTTGCAATATGCACTAAGGCTTTGGCTGAAACTCTCCTTCTTTCTCCACGTGTGATACAGACCAATCAATAACATGATCAACATCATTTATATACTTCTTAAGCAATGAAATATGGAAAACATCATGGAATTTCATTGTTGGAGGTAGTGCAAGTCGATATGTCGCTGGTCCAATCCTCTCAAGGATCTCGAAAGGCCCACACTACCATGGTGCCAACTTGGCACATGAACCAATCCTCATAGAGGTTTTCTTGGGATTGATGTGCAAACACACATGCTCCCCAACATGAAACTCCTTGAATACCCTGTGTTGATCCGCATAACTCTTTTGTCTATCTCGTGTTTCCTTTATATTCTTATTTATAACCTACATTTCTTGCTCCATGTTTGCCAAGATATCCGGTCTAATAAGTACCCTGTTCACTGGATCACTCAAACTAATGGGAGTGTTACAACTTCGTCCATATAATGCCTCGAAAGGACTCATCCTCAATGACTCCCGATAACCATTGTTGTATGCGAACTCAACCAATGGAAGATACTCCTCCCATTTTCTTTGCTGATGCATCACGTACATCCTCAACATATCCTCTAAGATCCTATTGACCCTATCTATTTGTCCATTTTTCTGCGGATGGTAAGTTGTAATGAAGGCCAACTCTATACACAAGCCTACAAATAGCTCCTTCAAAAACTTGGAAGTGAACTTTGCATCCCTGTTTGACACAATCTTCTTTGGAACACCATGTAATCTCACTATCTCTCTAATGAACACCTATGCTACCTCATTGGATGAATATGTAGTCTTCACTGGAATGAAGTGAGCTACCTTTCTCAACCTATCAACCATGACCATAATAGAATCACGCTGCTTTACTATCGTCAGAAGACTTGTAATGAAATCCATGGAAATGACCTCCCATTTCCATTTCAGATTCTCTATAGGTTGTAGTAAACCACCTGGATTCTTACATTCTGCCTTGACCTGCTGACAATCTAAACATCTAGCCACGAACTCTGCCACTTCCTTCATATTCGGCCAATAGTATAACTTCTTCACCGCCGTCAATGTCTTTTGATATCCTGGATGACCCCAGTATGGCTTGGCGTGAAACTCCCTCTATATAAGATTCTTGAGCTCACTGTAATTCAATGCATAGATCTTGTCTCTAAGCCTCACCAAACCATATGTCATGAGACGATAGTCTGCATCTCGATCAACAGTACCTATACATGCACCTGCACATGTACCTGTACATGTGCTTTGCTATAAGCTGTGCATAATATCCATTTATTTGTCATCCCATTGTACTACCTACAAGATCCTATAATGTAACTCTTTCCATAAGAGCTCATAGCTGCTATATGATTTACCTGTATCTTCCTGCTAAGAGCATATGCAACCTGATTCTCCTTCCCTTTGATGTATCTGATCTCGAATTCGAACTCACTGAAGGTTGCCAACCATCTAGCTTGCTTGGCATTTAGATTTGACTAATCAAACAAATACCTCAACCCACTGTGATCACTCATCAATGTAAACCTCATGCCTAGAAGATAGTGTCTCCACATCTTAAATGCATGTATGATTGCTACTAGCTCAAGATCATGTGTCAGATAGTTCTTCTTGTGCTCATTAAGATTCCATGACTCATAGCACACTACTTGTCTTTCTTGCATGAGAACTCCACCAAGTCCTCTCTTGCAAGCATCTGTACACACTACAAACTCCTTGTCTGGTCCACAATATTTAGCATTGGTGCATGTGTCAAAAACTACTTAAGTTGCTAAAAAATAGCCTCATATTCTTCTGTCCATTCAAACTTCTTACCTTTCCTCTGCAATGTCGTGATAGGATATGCAATGTGTGAGAAGTTCCTGATGAACCTCCTGTAGTAACCTCCCAATCCCATAAATTATCTCACCTCATCCACATTCTTAAGAGCTGGCCACTCCATGATAGACATTATCTTTTCTGGATCTACTGCTATGCCATCCTTGGAGACCACATGCCCCAAATAACGTACCTCAGTCTGAAAAAAGCTGCACTTTCTAAGTTTAGCATACAACTGATGCTCTCTTAGCAATCTCAACATTACTGCCAGATGCTCGACATGCTCTTCCTCATTTTTAGAATATACCAATATGTCATCAATGAATACAATAACAAACTTGTCCAGATAAGGATGCAACACACTCAAACACATAAATGTAGCTGGAGCATTAGTCAAACCGAATGGAACAACAACAAACTCATAATGCCTATACATGGTCTTGAACGCAATCTTGAAGATATCCTCTGCCTTGACATGTACCTGATGGTATCCCGATCTCAAGTCAATCTTAGACAACACTACTCCTCCTTTCAATTGATCAAAAAAATCATCAATCCTCGACAAAGGGTACCTGTTCTTGATCGTTACATTGTTCAGCTACCTGTAGTCAATGCACAATCTAAGAGTACCATCTTCTTCTTTACGAACAACACTATGTGCCTCAAGGTGATACACTCAACGTAATGTACCCCTTGTCCAACGTTTCCTTCCGCTGCAACTTCAACTCAACCAACTCAAGTGTGCTCATCCTGTAAAGTGCTTTTGATGATGGAGCTTCCCCTAACACCAACTCAATAGAAAAGTCTACCTCCCTGTGAGGTGGAAACTCTGTAATGTCCTCCGGGAATACATCCTGAAACTATTGCAAAACTGGGTACCTGCTTAACACATGTGCATCTTCAACCTCCTTACCCTTGTCACTATAAATGTGTAGTGCAAACATCACACAACCTTTTCTGCAACTATGCTTAGCCTACATAGCGGTAACCATCCTCACTGGTGTAGGCTTCTCCTTCCCCTCAAAATCATTTTTCCCCACTATCATGCACACAGTCAATGGCCTTGTCAAAGATGTTGTAGCTGCCAGAGACAACCTTGGATTAATTACAAGGACAATGACTGGGTACATCTAGATTTTGTGTATCTCATATGATTTTCTAGAAATGGAGACATCACATATAGTGTATATATATATATATATAATGGGTTGGTTCATCCACCTAAAGGAGTAAGACATGAATTTATTGGTACTTCTTCTCATATACAACTCTCAGAAATAGGCATAAAACAATGGAGGCCGAGTAGTCCAAGGAATTATAATTTAATAAGCTTTTGTAGAGAAATGATAGAGGATAAGGAGAAGGAGTAACTCATCATATAGAGCTTACAACATCAAGAATTCTATGCTTTAACACATAGAGCTTGCAGCTTTAAGATTTCCTATACTTATTTGAGTTAGAAGTAGAGATAATGGGTAGAAGAGAGATTGTGTGCTATGATTCATGAAGAGAAACCTTTAAAGACATAATTTCAATAATCCATACAAGCACTAGCATTAACAATGTCGATACAAATGAATATGTGAGGAACTTATAGGCACATCCATAACATTTTCATACCAACGAATCTATGAAGAAGTCTTGAAATATTTCTAAAAGTTGTGATTGCATGAAATCAGAGAAGAAACATGAACATAATGGGTTTTAACAGATGGATAACATACTATAATACTTGAAGAGGGAATCACCACCATTTCTTCATATACTGAAGGATCTGTATCCTGAAATTATACAGTCTGAAAATTACATGTAGAGTTTTCTTTAGAATTTTCTAAACCTTTTTTAAGTCTTGCTTCCTCCTATTTATTAGGAGAGGAGGAGTTAGGACATCCATTATATCAAAAATATATTCAACAAAGTCCCAACTGTTGGGTTGACTAGCTGTCTCAGCTAGGGATGGCTCTGTGGCCCAAACATATTATAGAATTAATGGCCTCATTAAAAGGAGGCAAATTGCAAGACAACAAACAAGTAATCAACTAGACAAAAAAGTAAATGAAAATTCTTTGTGCCCATCCTATGATTGCCTTTGCCTTAGGCTATAATTTTCTCATGTTATGGCCTCCTGTGCTACTCCACTAACCCCATCGCTTCTTCTTTTACTGCTTGAATGCCTTATTCTATGGAGTATGGCTTGGGTCGACTGTAAGTGCCTATTTCGACAGTTCTTCGTTGTGTAGAGGAGTGAGGCTCCATGACGAGCCATTAAATCTTACTGATCCCCCCATATTGTCTTCAACACTCTGTGTCATACTTACTTTAATTCCACAGTTGTCGACCCATCCGTATTAAGAGCGATGTACCATGCTATTGGGGTTGTAAGGCAACGAGAATTTTACTCTTGAAAGCGCTGCAGAACGGTAGGCTCTGATGCTCCTTGGCCCCCTTTGGTTTAGCCCCTTTCTACTTATCTTATCATATGGTCGGGGGCTATAACCAAGGGCTTAGCCCTTGGGTGCTAAGGCCTTTGGTCTCCTGTCCAGAGGGCCTTTTTCCTTTGTTGCATAGAATATGCATCTCGGCACTTGATACACTTTACCTTTGGCGTCTCCCTTTCTAACTTGTGATCGCAGATCAACGGGATTAGGTCCACTAAAGATATCGCAATCACAACCCCAAATAGGGGGACCTTTTACCTTATTTCTCAACGTTGGCCGACTGTCCAGATGCGGGAGCTTTATAGGCTAGATCGCGTAACATATCACGTCTGAGAGGATCCCCACTTATCGCAATCGCAAGCCTGGAAGGAACTTTTGCGGAAGAGAGACTTTGCTATGTGCAAACGCCGATTGTCGATCGACGGGGGGGGGGGGGGGGGGGGTGATGTCATCACTGCCACGTGCCGCCCCTGTGAGTGGTGACACATGTCACCCATAAATGCCCCTATAGGAGCCCCAAAAATGTCAAATTTGAATGCCATGTGTCCTCCATACTTCCATGTTATTTTTGTACTGCAACGTGGAGGAGGGAGAAAGGGGGTCGTCTGTTCCTGTTTTTGCATGTATTTCCTTTGTAAAATGAAATTGGCCCCTCTCCTGCTATTAACACTATCGGCGTATTCCCCCCCGCAATTCCTTAAGAATGGCCCATTGGGCCCGTCGATTGGCTATTTTCCGATATTCCGGGAAGTCTAAATGTGGGATTGCGATATCGCAGGACTATGGGATTGCAGGACTGTGATATTGCGGGATTGCGATATTGCAAGATGCGGGACTTTGACATGGCTGATCTGCAGGATTCACTGTGCTCGAGGCCCCCAACTTCCGATAAACCATACCGCCACGTGGAGGAGAGAGAAAGGGACCACCTATCCTTGTCTTTGCATGCATTTCCTTTGTTAAACTATTTCGGCCCTCCCCGATGATTTCACATTATATCGGCGATTCCCCCCACCCCGCAATTCATTAAGGATGGCCCAACAAGTATTGCGGGGGCCATGTGGGACTGCGAGATGTAGGATTTGCCCACTGCCGATCGTCGATAAGCCTATGAACTCCTGGGGCCCGTCGATATGCCCGATAAGCCGATGTGCGAGATTGTGATGATGCGGGATGCAGGATTGGGGGATTGCAGGACTACGAGGTTCTGATTTTCTCATGGTCTTGCGATATGCAATTTGCCTTTGTATTTGGTCCTTTCATCCTTGATTTCTTGGTTTCCAAAGGTTATATTTAATCTGCTTTAACTTCTGATCTCGTAGTCCCTTTTTGGACTTCCATATACTGTTGGAAAGCTTATCACGAGAATTATGAAATGGATTAGGACTGACTTGGCTCTGAGATCTTCTGTGGCCTAGGAAGGTGGACTCAAACTTCATTGCTCTTGGGCAACCTTGACCAACTAAAACCCACAATGTAGTGAGTGACAACATTGGCTCCAACTGGGGACATTGCCTTGCTGGAAAGGTGCTGGGAACCTGTAGACCAGTAGCTTTCCTTCCATTGGGCATGGAGTCATTCTTAAACAAAATATAGGTTTGTGAAAATGGATTTTTTCAATCATAAACTGAAAAATTCAAATAACAATCACAATACATACACACTGGTATTTGCAATGAGTGTAAAATAGATACCTCTAATTTTGAAAATAAAAAGGAATTGACCATTTACTGGTAGTTCCAACAATTCATCATCTACGTTTTCAAGTAGGTAAGTGTTCTATCCCCTCTCTTCTGCAATATTGAAGGGGCCAAACCATAGCGGATCAAATTTCCCATGTTTGCCTTTGTCTTCCCATCAGACAACCCACATGAGAACCAAATCTCCTAGCTGAAGAGGTTGGTCGTTTGCCCTCTTGTCGAACAAAGATTCCATTTTATGTTGGTAATTGGACAGCTTGGTCCCCACATTTTCTATGCTTTCATCAGGCTCCACCAGCTGATTTATCCTTCTAGTCAAGGCACTCAGATCTTCCTCTACTTCTTGTAGTAATCTCGCCACTGACATTGCTAATTGGATCGGGAAGACAACAACCTTACCGTATACTAGCTCAAAAGGTGATTTCCTAGTGGATCATTTAGGTGTTACTCGGTTAGCCCACAAAGAAAAATTCAGTTAGGAGTCCCAGTTCCTTTGATTTTCAGTGATGGTCTTCTTCAGCAGCCTCACCATAATTTTGTTTGAGTACTCAGCCAAGCCATTACCTTGAGGGTAGTCCCTAGTGAAGTGCCCAATAATGATATTGAATTTATGGCAGAAGCTGGTGAAATTGGAAAATTTGAAAACCTGAGCATTATCCGTGATAATTTTAAAAGGACACCAAAAGCGGGATACTATGTTCTCCTCCATGAATTTTATCACCACTGAGTCTGTAGCATTTATAGCTAGGATGGCGTCTACCCACTTGGTGAAATAGTCAGTGGTTGTTAGTATCAACTTGTGATGGCCACTGGATGGTGGATTTATTTGTCCAATGAAGTCGAGTCCCCACTGTCTAAAAGGTTCCTCCACATGTACTGGAATCAGGGGGAGGGGAGCAAACTTTTGTCTTTCAATAAACAATTGGCATTTCTGGCACGACCTAACCTTACAGTAAACATCTCCAAACAACATAGGCCAATATAACCCTTCCTTAAGAATTTTATGTATTGTAGTCTTCCATCTAAAGTGTCCTCCACAAAATCCTCTGTGAAAATCGTTTGTCACCTTATGGGTTTCACCCTCCACCAAACATAATAGAAATACCCTGACCGGGTCCTTCTAGTAGAGTAGGCCATTGGATATGACATATTTCTGCGCTTGCAACCTCAGGGCTTGGTATTTGGATTTATCTACCCCCAATGGCACCTCAAGAATAATACATAACGAACCATGTTCTTATACCAAGGAGATCCCTCATATTTGGCATAGATTTTATGCTCATATGTTCTAATCCCGTTCTGGTGATCCTTTGGCCTGCCTTCCTCTATGATCAGGTTTATCCCTAGAGCTTGGCAGTTGGATTTAGATAAAATCTTGTCCAACCCTTGGCCTTTAATGAGCTTGGTGGGCTTTATTTCTAGCTCATACTATTGCATTTTAGCTATCCACCTGCCCCTCTTTCCTTCGTTGTCTCCCTGCACAAGGATGTCCTTGACTACTATCGTTGGGACAAACGTTGTGATTTCCAATTGTAGCACATACATACAAAATGCCTTCAGAGCTTTAACCAGTGCATAGGCTTGTTTCTCCAATATATTATTTTTCAGCTCAACATCCCTTAGGACTTGGCTAAAAAAGGCGATGGGTTGCTCATAACCTTCTTTGTCTTTCTGTAGCAGCACAACAACGATAGTATGTGGAGAGGCGAAAGAAAATATGTAGAAAGGTACTGAATAGTTAGGGCTGGCTAGTACCGGGGCCTAGGCCAAACCTGCTTTGATTACAATGAAATAATCTTTGGGGCAGAGCTCCACCCGACTTCCTTTTCCTTTTTGAGCAGGTTCGTAATACCCTTGACAATTTCTACGTAGTTGGGTATGAACCTCCTCAAGAAATTTATTCTCCCCAGAAAGGCTTGAACTTCTTTCTTATTTCTAGGCAGGGGAATAGGGTTGATGGCTTTGACTCACTCAAGATCGATCTTTACTCCTTCTTGTGCTACTATGTGTCCAAGTAGCGTCCCCTCACTCAGGGCGAGCTAGGATTTCTTAGGATTTGGAGCGAGACCATACCTCCTGCATTTTTCAAAGGTGATCTATAAGTGGAGGATGTGCTCTTCATCAGTTTTGTAGAAGACTATGATGTTGTCCAAGTAGACCACCACGAATTTGTTTGCTCTCCTACACAAGCTATGTCCATGGCTCTTTGAAATGTGGCCCCTGCATTTGTCAACCCAAAAGGCATGCGTGCATACATGAACATTCCCCATGTGGTGGTGAAAGCAATTTTCTTTTGATCCTCAGGGTGGACTGCCACTTGGTGGTAGCCAGAGAATCCATCCATCATGGAAATTCTGGCTCAGCCAACCACCTTCTGCAATATATGATCCATCTTGGGCAGCGGGTAGTTATCTTTCAGCGACACCCTATTTAGATTTCAGAAATCAACACAAAACCTTATGTCTCCGCTTGTTTTCAGACATGGACTAGGTTGGCCACCCATTCAGAGTACCTTAAAGGCACTATGATCTTTGCATGTAGCATATTTCTCACCTCTTATTCAATGGAGGAGAGTAAGACTGGGTTTATGTCCAGAGTGAGAAATGTACTTTTGTTGGATATTCTGAAGATGTAAAAGGTTATAGACTTATTCCATTTAAGTCCAAAAATGTTATCATTAGAAGAGATGTAAAATTTGATGAAAATAAATCGGCCTGCGAGCCTAGTCCGGCGGATGTGCCACCTCTTCCTATCTCTTCTACTTTTGAAAACATTTCTTCTTCAGATGATGAAAGTGAGGATGACAATCCTCCCCCACCTTCTCAGGATCCTCAACTTCCAAGATGGGTCCGTACTACTCGGGATGCAGCAGGTGATCTTGCCGGTGATCCTACAGATCAGCGACGTACACGTTCTCAGTTTGAAAGAGCCTCTTCTTTACTGGCTCAAGCTCCAGTAAATCATGATCCTGACACTTTTGCAGAAGCTTCAGTCCATCCACATTGGGAAGTAGCTATGAATGAAGAATATCATTCATTGTTGGCAAATGATACATGGGATCTTGTTCCTCTACCAAAGGGACGCAAACTTGTTAGATGTAAATGGGTTTACAGAACCAAGTATGGACCAGATGGGAAAGTTGATAAACAAAAAGCTCGTCTTGTTGCTA
>APFE031092748.1:17811-62264 GCA_000404065.3 Pinus taeda
TGTTAGGATATTCCGACACATAGGAAAATAGTTAAGTTCAACTTGGTCTAGTATAGAGTTAGGTATAGAGTTAGGTAAAGTGTGTTTCTTTACCGTTGTACATTTTGTAACTTACAATCCGACGGTCACGATATGTAGTGATCCGACGGTTCATTCTCTCCTCGGTATTACCGACACTTGATCCGTGGCTTGACACCCGATTGGTCCATGAATTCTATTTAAAGCGCATGGAGGGTCATTTGTAGGTTAACCGTGCATGAGAGAAGCTTATGTAAATTTTCATTCTTTTATTAATAATTTGCCTGTAGTAGCCACGTTGGCGCAGGCCGTGGACTGTTTCCCTCTCTGAGGGTTTTAACCACGTCAAAATACTGGTGTATTGATCTGTGATCTGTTTGTGAGCGGTGTCCTTTTGGTGTTCTGTCTGAGGAACTTACCCTGTAAATTCCTACATTTATCTGCTTGAGTTTCTGTTTGCACAGTTTCATTTCACTCTTCAAAGGAATCTTATGCTGAATGATGTTAGTATCAAATGCTTTCAAATCCTCATATACCAAGAAAATACATCCTCGTAAATTTTGAATAGATATAAATACCTTTGTTTGTATTACAAGGGGATTTGTTTTTATAGCTTGATCATATGGGGTTCCTCCTCTGATCTGATGTTGCAATCTTCTACTTGATCATCTATCTCTGGGGCTATTGGCTTGGAGACTATGTCATCCTTATTAAAAATCCTTTCCAGTGGGACCAGTCCGCGAGGGATGGTATTCCCTTTCAATTGCAAAATTGCACCCAACTGTAGAAAATCTATGTAGGTTAACCTGATAATGCAATATAAATCAAAGCAGAATACTATAACCTACTTCTACTATTAATTTGTACAAGCTTAAAGATCAAGCTAAACAATATAACCATAAGAAGAAGAATCAATGGCACAATACACATGAAAATACTTTGGGGAAAGCCTCAGCTAAAAACCCCATACTATTGTATTATCATACATGGTGGAAATACATAGGAATTATAGAATGCCTTAGCTCTCACAGCTAGCCAGCTCTCAGTACAATCCTCACAGATGCTCATAGGAAGCCTTGGCTTCCCTCCAACCTTCCTCTCTGCCCTCCAAGCTCCTATTTCCTTGCGTTGTTCCTTGTGGATGATTTTCTCATTACCAAGTGGAAAACTTGCTTCAAAACTGCGCAATCCTCAAGGATATATCCTTACCTGCATACATGAGTTTTCTCCATGAGAAAACATGTGCAACTGATAGTACACTGTCCTTGAACATTTATCTCAACTAGGTCTTTCTCATAATAGACATGCATGAGTTTCTGATGAGGGAATCTTCAGTTAACTGGAGTAGCACTAGTTGAGTGCAATAATGCATCAACTCACTGCTAACTCACTCTTAGTTCCTCAAACAGTTTGGAACTAATTTAACTAGACTTAACTCAATAAATTGAGTTAACTAATTACAACTCAAATATAACTCAATCTTATCTCCTTAATTTAAGGGATAACTCTTGCATGAATTCAGAAAAACTTATAACTTGAATTTCTCCAACTAATTAATTTAAAATAAATTAATTAATTATTTCCAAGTAGCTTTTAAGACTAAATTCGATTTTAATTCACAATTTAATTCAAGGACAAATTTAAATTGGAATATTCTTGTTGTTGCCATATTTCAACACTCCCTCTCAACAAGAAAGGGATTATCTGCCACCCCGATCCTGTCTCTATGGAACTTGAATTTACACTTTGAGAATGCCTTTGTCAAAATGTTAGCATCTTACTCCTTTGTCGAAATATACTGCAGCAACATGATCCTCCTCGCTAGTGAAAAGCCACGGGCAACAAATCTTGCCTTATGCTTCTCCACACTACCATCAACAGCTTGCTTTACCTTGTAAAGCTAATGGGAACTCACAACTGACTTGTTCTCCGGTCTCGGAACCACGTCCCAAACACTGTTATGAACTATGGAGTCATACTTGTCGTTTCTCAAGTCCTTGATTTTCTTCCTTGACTCTTTCTTGACCAAAGCTTTGAACTCACAAAACTTTGTGAAAGTTTGGTCCTTCTACATGAAATAAATCTAGCATTTACGAGAATAGTCATCAATGAAAATCACATAATACCTTTGCCATCGAGAATGGTCCACACAAATTAGTATGAACTCACTCTAGGATAGCCTCTACTCGACTGTCTCGATCATGAAAGGAAGACTTGGTGTACTTTCCCAAGGTACAACCTTTGCATGTGTCAACTTGCTCAAGTTTACCTTTGGGAAGTCCTGTAGATATATTTCGCATTATCTTCAAAGCCCTATGATGCAAATGGCCCAACCGCCTGTGCCATAACTCACCAGTGTCTTGGCTTTGCACCAATTCTGCTTTCGTACTCAATGCTGCATAATCATCTTCACCCGAATCCCTATCCTCTTGGTCTAACCCGTGTTTATGTGTCTGAGGAACACCTTTCCTTTATTGAAGACAACATCATTCAAGCACATACATCACATCTGTCAAGGTGAGAGGAGCTCCATGCTCCCTCTGAAAAGCAACCGTTCCCACTCCTGAAACATTATACCTTCCGACATCACCCATGTCTATGCGCGTCTTGAGGTATTTCTCCTCCAAGGCATTGGATAAATTTTTATCGCCGATCATGTGGAATGAGGCTCCACTGTCAAGATACCAAACACAACCCATCATCGATGACACCATTCATGCAACAAGGGTAAAGTCCATTTTGAACTGAGAAGATAGTGCCTCACCTTCTGATCCTTCCGAGGATCCCTTCTTGGATTTCTTCGATGGGAAATTAGTCGCACAATGTCCCATCTTGTGACAATTAAAGCATCTTACTTTAGACATGTCACCCTTCTTCCCTCCATGAGAAAAATCCGATTTGAAATGGGAAGCCTTCCCCTCCCCTTTCCTTGCCTTACTTGCTAAGGCCAGATTTTATTCAGCATCATTCTTGGATGAAGAACCATCTTATGTGCTCCTCCTGATCTCCTCCTGCATAAGATCCGACCATAGTCATTCCCAATCTGACAGTTTCTCCCTTCCATTCATAGAGTCCTGGTAGCTATTCCAACTCTTTGGAAGGCTAAGGAGAGCGAGGCTCACCATATCATCATCGACAATATTTATTCCCACACTTCCAAGCTCATCTCTGCAGGTGGTGATCTTGTTAAGATATGTGGAAATAGTATCGCCCTTCTCCATCTTGATTCTTCAAAGCTTTTCCTTGAGCGCCAATTTCCTCTGGTCGCTACTGTTCTGGTAGAGGCCCTTCAATGTATTCCACATTGAAAATCGAGTATCCTTCCCATGGAGACTCGAGACAATATGGTCTCGAACTCCCTCAAGGATGATCCGTCTCACCTTCGACACACACTTCTTCCACTCAACCAACTCTTACGCATTAGTTGTGTTAGAGTCGGTCTTTACATCCCTCCGTCAGAGATCATTTCTCTTTATTGCATTTCATTTTTAGGTGTCTCACTTGATTCACTCAGTTGCATTCCGCTAGGGGCATGCCATAATCTGATGAAAGGGTCTTGTTATTCATTACCCCTCATGCCTTGCACTGTTGGCTCAGGTCTGTTCATTAAAATCAAGTTTTTGAGTCAATTACAGTCTTGTTTTAGTCCTTTGATCAACAAGTGTCATTTCAGTCACTAGGTCTAGGGTTTCACAAGTTGTGTCTTCAAGCTGTCCAATAAAGCCAATAGGCTAGAGGGAGGTTCTTAATAAGTTGTTATTTCACATATTTTCATCATCATCTGGATGGATCATGACTTTTCTTCAAAACTCTATTTTGAAGAAAATTCGACATTTCGTCTTTTGTAATAATTTTCAAAAAAATTTCAGTTGTTGAATTCTTCAGGCGCAGCTCTGGTCTCCTTTGCCCAATTCCATATCAGCTATCCCTGCAAAAAATTGCCAAGAATTTCATCATTTCAGTCAAAATTCAAAAAGGAAATTCAAATCACAGAGTTGAATTAAAATGTCAAAAAGTGCCAATGCCAAACATTACAAAAATGGGTTTTCAAGAATCAAGAATCAAATCCATGTCGTTATAAAGAGTTTTCCATGAAGATCAATGTCATTTGCATGCCAAGTTCAAAGAAAAGCCATTCAAAGCAAATTGGTTGAGTTAGTGCGCGATTTGGGTGAAGTTGGAGGAAGTTTGGCCGACGCGGCGCATAAAGCAGGTGGCACGGTGCACTAGAGAGGCGCGGCACACTGGGAGAAACCACACAGTGTTAAATAACACGGGCGCGGCGCACTGGGACGGTGCGGCGCACTGGGTATGTGGCGCGACACATACAGTCCAAAGCCCGAAACTGCCTAAAATTTCTCCAAATTGCCTAGAACTTACACGGATTTTCCAGGTACAGTCTTCTTCTTAGTGTTTCATCCAATTTTGTGATGTGGTTTATGGATGGTAATGGTTGAAACAAAACATCAAACCCTCCCTCTACAATACCTCAAGAAGACTTGCTTTTAGGGTTTTCAAGATCATTACTTTGTTACCAAACTCCCTCCTCCATTGCATTTTTCCCTTCTTTCCCTCATTCTCTTCTCCCTTATTCCATATTCTCCCTGATTTTATTCTTCCCTATCCCAAAAAAACTACTAAACCCCTATCCCCAATTCCCTTCCACATATTTCCAAATGTAAAAACTCCAAACCCTACCCTATACATCAAATCCCTCAAAACCCTCCTACATTTCCCTAATCCCTATAGTCCCAAAAGTCCCTAATCGCCCCACTATTTTCCCCATTCCTAACAGTCCCTTGTTGCAATTTTTCCCCTTGGTGGCAGAATTCAACCACAACACAAATAGAGCAGTCCAACACAGTTTTATCACCAACATCTTTTTCTCCAAGGCAATTTGTACAGCGGCAGTTATGTCATCCGTTCATTCATCTGATTATGAAGTAGAGACCCAAAGTGACTCACCCACGGAGGGACATGCACCCCAAAGGCCTCATAAAGGTGGCAGATATGTTAGAGAAGAACCGACCACCCTTACAGAATTGCAGGCCTACCCTCTTGCTGTCTCTTGTTTTCAGTTTCAGTCATGTTATGAATTTTGCGAGAAGGTTGCTACTGTTCAAGTCCATAATGAGTTGGCTCACTTATTTGTATTACATTTACATGGTGACCGAGTTACTTTGGCTTGTATCACTTTTACACTTACACCAGATTCTATCTCATTAGCAACCGACATACTGAACATTGGAGAACCATGGAACAAGAAGCAGAAGATTGACCGGCAACATTATGAGCCATATATTAAACCTGGTTTCTTGAGGCAGCTCAAGAGAGTGTTCCCGTTTCGATATCTCAAAGATGAATATGATCCATTAATGAAGTTAATCATGAAGTATTTCAGTTGTGAAGGTCGCTTCTCCCGAGTATATGCTTATCACATTAGGTTGCTCATGCATTTCACCTGGGTAAGGATGATGAACATTCCTTATTTCATATGCCGGAACATAGAGAGGATGATCGCCCTTGTGCAACACAAGACCCCTGAGCAACAGTTCAACAACATTTGCCATTTTGCTCTCATCAAGATTTTTGTGGTTCATCAGCTTGGATTACAGGGTATCACTTAGGATGATTTCATCTCTCGTGACTTTTTCAGAGCTTCACAGGGACCTTCAGTGGTTGGGCATGATACTGGTGGACCTTCTCATCAGCAAGAGGGCCATGATCCACACATTGCTACTATACCGATCTTCATTACATATCAAAAGGGCACGAGGTAGTTATTTGCAGCAGCAAAGCGAGTGTTATCTCCACCCGGGGTGGAAGGGGC
Source organism: Pinus taeda (assembly GCA_000404065.3). Classification (NCBI taxonomy): domain Eukaryota; kingdom Viridiplantae; phylum Streptophyta; class Pinopsida; order Pinales; family Pinaceae; genus Pinus; species Pinus taeda. Next base: position 23,660 of record APFE031092748.1, read on the forward strand.
CTCGCTTCTGACATCAACATCACAGGTACAGGACAGAGGAAAGAGGCCAATGTAGGATGAGGAGCCTTGAGGTGAACGAGAGACTAATTTCATTCTCGTTCAGGATGATGTTACAGACATGGGCTCACAAAATGCACATCTTAGAGAGATCATCCACGAGTAGCAGACAGAGATCAAAACCTTGTCCCTTGACTTGGAGAGGGCTAAGTGGACTATGAAATACTTGGAGTAGAGGAACAAATAGCTCGAAGATCAGCAGGCAATCATGGAGTTGCAAAACATCTGCAAGAATCGCCAAGCTGCCCAAAGGCGGAGGATTGAGCTCACTTCATTGGAACAAGAGATTAATGATGATCGGGAGTCTTGGCTCGAGAGAATCAACATCCACCTCGAGAGACTATTGGAGAAGGCTGATAAGGACAAAGCATTGTTGAGACACATGGCTTTCCATTATAGGGCGCGCAATATGAGTTCCAAGGCACAAATAAGGAGTCTAAAGGCAAAATTGAAGAAGGCAATAAGGAAGCAAAAGAGGAAAAAGGAGCATGATCATCTTTAGATATTGGCTGAAGCCTCTTTAGCCCAGCATGACACTTGATAGAGAAGGTATAGCCCAAATTTCAAGAAATTTGGAGCAATTTTTGTATTTTTGCACTGAAAAATAGGTTTTGCTTCCCTATGCGCCGCGCCACATGGCACTCGCTTTTGCTAGAGGGCTCCAAATGGAAAAAACTTTATATTTTTGGATTTGGAATGAAAAATCGTGACTGTGGGTGCATGGCCAAGAAGTTTGGGCAAGTTTTGAGTCCACAAGAGGTCAAAAACACTCGAAAAATGACCTCACTGCCCCTAGTTTGACACACAGGAAGCAGTCTTGGGCAATTGAAGTTTTGGAGGGGCAAATGGACACCAAATTTAAAAATGCCACTTGGGTTGGAAAGTAGATAGGTAGGGCTTTCCAACAAGCTGTCTTGGGCTCAATTTTGACTTCGGGAAGTGCCTCAAATACAGCTCCAAAGTGGCGCGATGCATAGAAGATTTGGTGCAGCGCATAGAGGATTTTTGCCCAATTTTTCACCTTCCAGCTCAGAAATTCGGCCAGTTTGACTTGTTTTTCTTTGTGATGTGATTATTGACCTATCTTGATGTAATTGAAGGATCATGATGTAATATTGGCATATTTTTACTTGTTCTAGAGGATTCATTCATTAAAAAGTGAAAATTTAATGAATGAATCAGTTTCCTACCTTATAGAGGCAAGTTGTTTGATTGCCTAGATTTTAGTTGCTTTGTTTAGAATTGGTTGAAACAGCTCCTAGAATGATGATCTCGACCCCTAGAGGCATGGGAGTGGGTTAGGATGGTCTATATCATGTATCTTCTGAGTCATTTTCAGGGTTGGACACTTGGGATTTCTTAGCACATCATTGTACATTCTATCTCTGCATTTTTGGCAAAGGAAAGACCAGGGTTTTACAGCACTTGTTGGGATCCATGTGGCTCTGTGTTTTGATGGTGTTATTCTCTATGTGCTTGTCATTTCATTGATGTTTATGTGTATCATTTTCCCTTCTCTTTTCTTCTGAAATTAAACAAATGAGTGATTAAAGTAGAATTCACTGGACTGTTGTGCTCTGCTTTGAACTATTGTTTAATTTTCAATGTTTTCATCTGTTTGAGGAGGAATGTTGAGACTCTCTTTCCCTCCTTGGCTCCTCATTATTCTGATCCATCCATTTATTCACTCTGAATGCATCAAAATGATTGCCTTCCTTGCCCCAATCAGAACTCTGCAAAAACTGTGTCTCATCCCCGAACCCAAATTTGCCTCTCCCATTTTCCAACTCAAAAACCCCAAAAACTCAATTCAAATCCTTGTACTTCATACCTAGCCTAAGATTAGTTTTTATTTCAGTCATCTTGAGCCCCATCGATTATCTTTTGCTGAGATTGACCCAGAGAGAGCCCTCTCCTATCCTCGTAGGGCTAGCTACGAGGCTGAGCGTGGTTTGATGTGGGCCTAGAACCTTGCCTTTCCAGCCTGAGTCAAATCTAGGCTCTAACAAGTTGAAGCTGGCTTTGGGATTTCTTGATCAATGAATTCCTTCAAGCCATTCTCTTCTAATACATCCTCCATTCTATCTTTCCATGCTATGTAATTCGAACTACCTTCCAACGCATACTCGAGTCTCAAGCCATAGAACGCCATTGGCCAACGTTGAAGTATGATATGAATTCGATTTGCACCTGCAACCCCGAACTTAAAACTTCAAATTCTCTTCTCAGTATACTGTTCACAGATTTGATACCATGTAGAAAATCTGTGTAGGTTAACCTGATAATGCAGTATAAATCAAAGCAAAATACTATAACCTACTTCTACTATCAATTTGTGGAAGCTTAAATATCGAGCTGAACAATATAACCAGAAGAAGAAGAATCAATGGCATAATACACATGAAAATAATTTGGGGAAAGCCTCAGCTAAAAACCCCATACTATTGTATTATCATACATGGTGGAAATGCATAGGAATTATACAAAGCCTTAGCTCTCACAGCTAGCCAACTCTCAGTACAATCCTCACAGATGCTTACAAGCAATCTTGGCTTCTCTCCAACCTTCCTCTCTGCCCTCCAAGCTCCTATTTCCTTGTGTTGTTCCTTGTGGATGATTTTCTCATTACCAAGTGGAAAACCTGCTTCAAAACTGCACAATCCTCAAGGATAAATCCTTAACTGCATGCATGAGTTTTCTCCATGAGAAAACACATGCAACTGATAGTACAATGTCCTTGAACATTTATCTCAACTTGGTCTTTCTCAGAATAGACATGCATGAGTTTCTGATGAGAGAATCTTTAGTTAACTGGAGTAGCACTAGTTGAGTGCATTAATGCATCAACTCATTGTTAACTCACTCTTAGTTCCTCGAACAGTTTGGAACTAATTTAATTGGACTTAACTCAGTAAACTGAGTTAACTAATTACAACTCAAATATAACTCAATCTTATATCCTTAAATTAAGGGATAACTCTTGCATGACTTCAGAAAGACTTCTAACTTGAATTTCTCCAACTAATTAATTTAAAATAAATTAATTAATTAATTCCAAGTAGCTGTTAAGACTAAATTTGATTTTAATTCACAATTTAATTCAAGGACAAAAAAATTGGAATATTCTTGTTGCCATATTTCAACACCAACCACTGTGTCTTTCCACGAAGTGGCTTCTTGATCTTCTTCTTGATCGATGGTGGAGTGGGAAAAATCCCCAACGACTTCTATGAATCTTTTTATTTGCTCGTCATCCTCAAAAACCTACTAGTGCTTGATATTATCAGGTACTGAAGGTTTGTACCTGACTTCTACCTCATATCTGAGGAGCAGAATTTGCGGGGGCCTGAAAGTGATTACAGCTACAACAAGGGAGTCTACTATTTTGTTTCCTTCCTTGGGCGAAAATTGGATATCGAAATCCAGGAATAAATGATTAATTAGGTCCCATACTTCATTCTGGTACATCCTCAGTCTAGGGTGTTTGGCCTGGAATTGGTCTCAAATCTGCCTTATGACTAGCTCAGAGTCTCCATAGACCGATAGGCATTCAATGTTCATATTTCTTGCCATTTGTAACCCAAGGAGCAATGCTTCATACTCCACCACATTGTTGGTTGCCTCAAATCCAAGCTTGAAAGAGAGGGGTATCATGCTACCTTCTGGAGATACCAACAATATTCCAGCTCCATTTCCCTCTTTCGTGTTTGCTCCATCGAATTAAAATTTCCATACTTCGTTTTCATTTAAGTGCTGGTATTTCAACTACCTTTTCAGGTGTACTGATGCTTCTTCTAAGAGGTTCTCATATTCTTCTAAGAATAGGCAGGATAGGTTGCTTTCTTTTCCATGAGATGGGGATTTTTCTGAGCCTTTAGTTGGGGTCACAGTTTCACAAACCTGGATTCTCTATACAACCTCCTTTGCTGGAAATTGTGGCATAAGTTAGATCTAGCTTGATAGACCCCCCCAACTTGGAACCCCAAGATCTTGATAGGAGCATTCCGAAATGAGGAGGAATATCGACCACCACTATGTCCATTACCACACTCTTCACCGGGATCTGAGCTAGGTTCATGACCAGGTACTTTATCATACCTAAGAACTTGACTCTCTTGGAGTCGAAGGAGTACAAGTCCTTGTATGGTCTGGTGATTTCCAAGCCCAACTGTTCCATTACTGCTAGGGGCATGAGGTTGTGTGAGGCTCCAAAGTCCAACATGTAGTTGTGTAATAAAAGATCATGGATCACCGAAGTCACATAGAAAGGTGTAGTAGAAGGATCAAGTTCTTCTACATGCGGCCCAAAAACAACCATTAGCCTCTCCTCTTGGAGATTTAAACTATCGTGGGTTGGTGCTGAGGTAGAGGGATGCATGAATTGAGAGACTTGAGCTTTATAAGTAGGCTGCTTTAGAAGCTCAATCAGAGGGTCAAGAATCTTTAGTGTTTCAGGCTCCCTCTAGAGATTAAATGTAGGTTGGACTTTTTCTATACTCCTGGGCCTTGTTCATTCTTCATTACCACTACCATTTTTCAGCAGAGTAGGTGCCTCCTTGTCAATGTGTCCCTCTGCACTATTTCTTTGCTTATTTGCAGAGACTGTCATCTTGGAAGCATCAAGATTTAGCTTACCTTTCCCTTTGTCTGGTATTGGAGTAATAACTTGGGGAGTTGTTCCCTCATGTTTCTCTGGTTCTCTTGACCTCTTCTTTTAAGATCTTAGATTATATTTACATTGTGGTTGTGCTTGCATGAACTCTACAAACTGTTTGCAATAATAATCTATATCATCCTCATATACTGCTTCTCCATCATGAATGACCTCAAGGTGAACCATATTCTCGTGTTCTTCTTCAGGGAAAGCGGAATATAAGTTTCCCTGCATCTCCTATGTATTCAAAAATTTCTCATCGGGACCATGTTCTAAGTATAAAGGATGAGGGATCTGATCAAGCTGTTTTTTTCTCTCCCTTGCAAGTATTTGCAATGGAGGTCTTCTATACTACGGGTTGTAACCCGGTTGTTGACTTGAGCATTCTGTTTGGAGAGGCTCTTCTTCTCAATCTCAAGCTTTCCAACCTTCTACGATAAACTCATGATGAGTTTTTATAGTTCCTCCATCTTTAGGTATGGTGATTCTCTATCTCAACCAAAGGAAGATACCTCTTATTTCTCTCTTTTTTTCTCAGTAGGTTCTTACTTTCCTCTTGACTTTCCTGCTGAGGTGAAATTTGCCTCCACCTCAAGTGCATCAATTTGGAGTTGATTTAGAGTGATAGACTTCATTTCCTTTAGATTAAATCCAAATTCAGACTCAAATGCTCCCAAAAAGGCTACTCAGGCTGTAATTGGAGGAGGCTTTATCTCAACTGTTAGGTTATTGTATTGCTTGTTGAACCTCTTTATAAATTCTGAGATATCCTCTTTTGGCTTCTTCTTTATGGTGTTAAAATCTATGAGGAGGTACTCATGGTTCTTCTTTTCACCCCATTTATGTGTGAAAGAGTTTTCAAGTTCCTCCCAAGTATTGATGGAGGCATTGGGTAGGGATTTGAACCATTTTCTAGCTTCTCCATCAAAGGATTGTACAAAAAGTATCGTGACCACATCTAATTGTTCCACATTTATGTTCCTGGAAAAAGCACTAAAGGTTTCAATGTGACTCTGTGTCGTGTTATCATCTTCCCCAATGAACCTGGGAAAATGCTTTAGGTAGTCCTGGGGCATTGCACTCAGAGGCTGGGGTAAATTAAGAGGTGCATATTTATTTAGCAAAAAACCTGGAAGAGCCATCTGGATTAATGGAAGGGGATTGAGACTTGACTGAGGAACTTGACCAAAAATCTTAGTGGTAGGAGTGGCTAGTCTGAATGCAGGGTATGTCAGGGCCTTAGGAACAAATCCTGAGTAGTGAGTAACATCGGGTTGAGAGTTGGATGAGGAAGATTCAAAGGCTGATGAGATGATAGTATCAGCAGGGGGAGTTTTTTCTTTCCATACTTTCCTGAAAATTATTTTTTCTGGGTCAGATACGAATGGGGCTTTCTGTTGAGATGTATCTAAGCGAGTGTGAGGTCTTTTAAAAGCCAGGGTGATAATTGATAATGGGGGGTTGTGGAGTCGTCAAGGTGATGTGAATTCAATTAGAACAGAATTCGTTCACCTACACAAAGAGTGTTCAATTTGTTGTATCCCAGGGGAAAAATCCTTTAATACATTCCCTAGAAACAATGCCAAAAGATGTTGTAGCTCCCAAAGACAACCTTGGATTGCTTACAAGGCTAGTGCCTGGGCACATCTAGATTTTGTGTATCTCATGTGATTTTATAGAAATGGAGACATAATATATATATATATATATACTATATATATATATATATATATTAATGGGTTGGTTCATTCACCTAAAGGAGTAAGACATGAATTTCTTGGTACTTCTTCCCATATACAACTCTCAGAAATAAGCATAAAATAGTGCAAGCCGAGTACTCCAAGGACTTATAGTTTAATAAGCTTTTGTAGAGCAATGATAGAGGATAAGGAGAAGGAGAAACTCATCATATGGAGCTTACAACATAAAAAATTATATGCTTTAACACCTAGAGCTCGCAACTTTAAGAATTCCTATACTTATATGAGTTAGAAGTAGAGATAATGGGCAGAAGAGAGGTTGTGTGTTATGATTCATGAAGAGAAAACTTTAAAGACATAATTTCAATAATCCATACATGCACTAGCATTAAAAATGTCGATACAAATGAATCTTTGAGGAACTTACAAGCACATGCATAACATATTGATACCAGTGAATCTATGAGGAAGTCTTGAAATATATCTAACAATTGTGATTGCATGAAATTAGAGAAGAAAAATGAACATAATGGGTTTTAACATAGGGATAACATATTGTAATACTTGAAAGAGGAACCACCACCATTTCTTCATATTCTGAAAGATCTGTATCCTGAAGTTATACAGTATTAAAATTACATGTAGAGTTTTCTTTAGAATTTTCTGAACCTTTTTTAAGTCTTGCTTCCTTTTATTTATTAGGAGAGGAGGATCCTGGACATTCATTATATCAAACATATCTTCAACAAAGTCCCAACTCTCAGTTTGACTAGATGTCTCAGTTGGGGATGGATTTATGGCCCAAACATATTACATAATTAACGGCCTCATTAAAAGGAGGCAAATTGTAGGACAACAAACAAGTGAACAACCAAATAGAAAAGTAAATGAAAAGTCTCTGTGCCCATCCTGTGATTGCCTCTACCTCAGGCTGTAATTTTCTCATAGTATGGCCTCCTGTGCTACTCCACTGACCTCGTCGCTTCTGCCTTTACTGCTTGAATTCCTTGTTTTTTGGACTATGGATTGGGTTGAGTGTAAGTGACTGTTTCGGTGGTCCTTCACTGTGTAGAGGAGTGAGGCTCCATGATGAGCCATTAAATCTTACTGGTCCCCCCATACTGTCTTCAACACTTTGCATCATACTTACTTTAATGTCACAGCTTCCGACCCATCTGTCTTAAGAGCCATGTACCATGCTATCGAGGTTGTAAGGCAGCGAGACTTTTACTCTTGAAAGCACTGCAGAACAGCGAGCTCTAATGCTCCTTGGACCCCTTTGGTTTAGCCCATTTATGCTTCTATTATCATATGAACGGGGGCTATAACCAGGGGCTTAGTCCTCGGGCGCTAAGGCCATTGGGCTCCTGTCTAGGGGGCCTTATTCCTTTGTTACACAGAATACCGCATCTCGACGCTTGATACATTTTACCTTTGGTATCTCCCTTTCTAACTTGCGATCATCGATCAGTGGGATCAGGCCCACCAAAGTTATCACAATCGTAACCCCGTAGAGGGGAAACTTTTACCTTATTTCTCAGTGCTTGCCGATTTTCCAGATGCGGGAGCTTTATAAGCCAGATCACATAACATATCGAGTCTGGGAGGATCCCCGTTTATTGTAATCGTAAGCCTGGAAGGAACTTTGGCGGAAGAGAGACTTTGCTATGTGTGAATGCTAATTTCCGATCAACGGGGGGTGATGTCATTACTGCCACGTGTCACCTAGAATGCCCCTATAGGACCCCTAAAAATGCTGAATATGAATGCCACATGTCCTCCTTACTGCCACATTATTTTCGCATTGCCAAGTGGAGGAGGGAGAAAGGGGGCTGCCCGTTCTTATTTTTGCATGCATTTCCTTTGTAAAATGAAATCGACCCCTCCCCCATTGTTAGCACTATCGACGTATTCCCCCTCGCAATTCCTTAAGAATGGTCAATTGGGCCCGCCGATCGCTAATTTTCCGATATTCCAAGAAGTCTAATATGTGGGACTGTGATATCGCAGGACTACAGGATTGCGGGACTGCAATATTGTGGGATGCAGAACTTTGACATTGTTGATCTACAAGATTCAGTGTGCCTAGGGCCCCTGACCTCTGATAAACCATACTGTCACGTGGAGGAGAGAGAAAGGGCCCGCACTATCCCTGTCTTTGCATGCATTTCCTTTGTTAAACTATTTCATCCCTCCTCGATGATTTCTCATTATATCGGCAATTACCCCCAGCTAACACGTGTCACATGTGGGGAGACGCGTGAATGTTAATTTGTTGCTATAATCCCCGCCATGAACTCCTGAGGCCCACCGATATGCATAATAAGCTGATGTGCAGGACTGCGATGATGCGAGATCATGGGATTGCAGGATTGCAGGTTTCCGATTTGCTCATGGTCCTACGATATGATATTTTCCTTTGTATTTGGTCCATTCCTCCTTGTTTTCTTGGTTTTCAAAGGTTATATTTAATATGCTTCAACTTCTGATCCCGTAGTCCATCTTTGGACTTCCATATACCATTGAAAATCTTATCACGAGCATTATGCAATGGAGTGGGGATAATTTTGATCTAAGAGCTTCTGTGGCCTAGGAAAATGGATTCAAACTTCACTTCTCTTGGGTAACCTTGACCAACTAAAACCCACAATGCAGTGAGTGACAACAAAAACAATCCACTTTGGTCCTATGAAGGTATAGCTAATCCATATCCAAAACCATACTATATGATCCCAATGGAAATACATTCAAATTTGTTGTTGTAGGCATACCATTTAACTCAAATGCACAAGCTCTTACCCAATGGCAAACTCGGTTCTTCATACCTGTAGCCAACTGGACTAACCAATATTCTGCATTCTTTTCTCAAAAGTCACTTATCCACCAGGTCAAGATTAATATAACTATAGTTAGATCCAGGATCAATCGAAATAGAAACAACTTGATCACAAAGCTTACCATCCATATCAATGATTGATGGCTGATGATCCGCCTACATGTTGCCCACAGTTGCGTAGATTTGAGGAATGCTATGACCAACATCACTAACTGTATGCGCCTCCTAAGCACTATAGATCTGGGGTCTACCACCACTCTGATACTATGGTCAATCCTTCTTATGATGATCCTTACCACATATCCAACACTGCAATGGTTCCCTACCATTGCCTCTAGCTTGTTGCTATCCACGTCCCTTCTCAGCTGTATTGAACCTCTTGTAAGGAACTGAATTTTATTTCTCACTTGAACCTTGAGGTATTTTGGTGGCCATTTTATTTTATATTTATCATTTCTTTTCAAGTCATGCTTAGCCTCAACTTTGTGCTTCGACTACTCATAATAATGCTTCACCTTTTGGATGGCCTCCTCCAATGATCTAGGCTCATTGAACTCATTCTAGTCTCTGTATGAAACTAGAAATCCACTAATGAATCTATGAACCTTGGCCTTCTCCTCCTTGAGGTAAGGCACATATTTCAACAACTCCAAAAACCTGCTAGTATACTCATCATCTGTCATAGAACCCATCTACAACTCATAAAAATCCTTAGCCCTGTCATCATAGTACCTCTCTAACAAGTACTTCTTCTTGAAGAGAGCCTTTCAAATGCAAGCCAAGTCAAATTTTCCTCATGTATACCTTTGACATTCTTCACGTCTTCCCACCAAATATCTGCTTTACCTTTGATATTGAAAGTGGTTATCTTTGCTTTCATGTTTTATGAATAATCATGCAATCAAAATAATTTCTTCATACCAAGCAACCATGCCTCTGCATCCTGTGATTTCTTCATTTATCCTTCAAAGTTAGGCAGCTTTGCCATCTTAAACTCATTTGCCAAGTATCCCCTATCACTCCTCATGTAAGGATGACAATGATGGCGATCATGATGCCTGTCAGAACCAGAACTAGAATAGTACATGTCTATCACCTCTCCTATCAGAGTGTCCAACAACTTGCCATCTCTGATCGTGTCAGATCTATTTGACCTATGTCTACTAGGAGACCTCTACCATATGCCCCATTAGTTATGTCCTCATTTCCATGGCTGATCTGAAGTGGTCTCGATGTGTCTGTCAAGTTAGAAGAGTGCCCCACACCACACTGACCATCTAATGCAGAGGGAGATTCTATATAGTCTACCATCTTGCTAGCCATATGATCTCTTTCCTGCAACGCATTCTATGTTGGCTAAACCAAATCACAATAAACCAATGTACCTTAGCATAATTCAAGGAGGATACCTTGTCTACAAGATCATGAAATCAGTGTGTATAACATAAACATAACAACATATAGACATATATCGAATAAGTGTATCAATGCATAAGCATCATTCTAGCCAGGGTCTAGTCATCAATGCAAGAACATATCAACAATGCATGCTATGACCTCATGTATGACAACAACCATTACTCCAATGTACACATTGCCACATGCAACTATCAACATGCAATCAATGCCTAATCAATTACACATACGTATGAATGCATGTAGTCGAGCATAAGCGATCAATTCTTGTAACCAACCTACAAGACTGATACATGTAATCAAACAACCAAGAATGCAACATAACATACAAGGATGTAATCAAGCTACATATAATAATATAACTAGTCATATACTCCTGACGATGCATTCCACAAAATCAACATCAATTTTCTCATGAAAACCTTACTACAATCATGATCAACATGATGCAATGCAACAAGCACATGGAATGCAAGTGTAAGAGGCACACATGCAACTTACATGCACACATGACCAAGCACCTTCACCCAAGGAGAGCATAACCACGCTTTGATACCAATCTGTAACACCCCTCCTCCCAGGCCTGCCCAAGAGACTGACCAGCAGGGATAAACATGCGACGAGAGAGGCTACTATAAGGGATTCAACCTCCTCGGTGACCTTAAGGAAATGGAATCGATGGAACACCTTAAAAAAACCCATCCACATCAGCAACAACACCCCCAAGAGACATGTCAACCACTCAAACATATTGTCCTTGAGTCCCACTGATGTTTTAAGCCTTTTAACCCCTGATCACTCTCATGCTATATGCAAGACAATGTCCAAAAGCCAAAGTGTCTCTCACAGGCCTATGTGCCAGCGTCCTTGGACCCTTTTCAGCGGACTTGTGCTAGCGTCCCTGAGATTTGAGCCACTTTCTAGCCTAGAATCTTGGCCTCTGCCTAAAACTTGTTATAACATTCAGAATCCATCAAAGACAAAAAAAAAAAAAAAAAAAAAAAAAAAAAAAAAAAAAAAAAAAAAAAAAAAAAAAAAAAAAAAAAAAAAAAACCCCTCAGGACTAGGCCTGAGCATCCCTAACCGGGATTGACATTTTGTCGAACACTTGGCGTCAACGCAACCTACAGGTCTAGGATACAAGACAAAGAATAAATGTCTGAAAGAAATTATGAAACATAACTATAAGGATCACCACCTTCTCCAATGAACTATTATATCATCAATTGTGTCTTGCATCCATCCATCTAACAATTACTTGTAAATACATGAAATAACCATGACATGAACCAATCATATAACCATGCTTATAACCAACATAAAACCATATAAATATGAGAGATATGAAATCCATTAAATCCACATATAAACCAGTGCAAAAGTAAGAGAACTTAGCTTTTATTAATCATAGGCAAATCTAACTAGGTACGGGACTTCCACTTACCACCTGACCATAGACATGGCTAAATCAAATCTCTCTTTCAACCAGTCATCCCTGTGCCATATTCCAAGCATGAATGTGGGATCTCATAGAACAACCAATCCAAGAACAACCAAGGGAATCTAGAGGTTAAACCACCTCCACCCTCATCAAACCGTGATCACACCAAAACCAGTGCTTTGATCACAATTGAACCGAACTTGGAATGAAATTAGTATCCTTGAGGAATTTCTTGTCTCCTTGTCTCCTAGGCTTTATTGCAATCCAATCCCGGATCACTAGGCCCTAAACCGAGACTAGTCTCTTAGGATTTACCGTAATCCAAACCCGGATCACTAGGCCCTAAACCGAGACTTCTCCCTCAAGCTTTACTATGTATCTCGCCAAAATTGGTCAAGGGATTCCTAGGGCTTTGGGAATGAACCTTGAGACCACCTCCGTCCTGGATTCTAAAATCCATTCGGAACACCAAAGATCAAAACTGAGATAAACATCCCAACATACCATGGCATTCGGAAAAAGGCAAGGCTAGGCTGAAAACCACTGTCATAAATCAACAAAACCATGCCACCAACAACAAGAGAACCATACACTAACATGAAAATCCATGCATGTACAAACCAACTAGGAAATCACACATGCAAAACGTTACCTGCAAGTATTCCTGCTGAAGCTGCCTGATCCTGCTTTTCTCTCCTTGATCCTTGCTTTCCCTTTGCTTTCTTTTCCTTCCTAGCTCCAAAGCTAGAGTGCTCCAAGAAAAATCTAAGTGACCAAGAGTGTGATAGAGAGAGAGAATAATGAGAGAGCTCCAAACTTGAATTGACAAAAGGTTACCAACTGATCCTCAAAAGCCTTTTTATTAATCAGGTCTCTCTTTTCTTCATTTTCCAATATTTTCCTTCAATTTCCTCCTCACATGCAACCTGTGATCTTTCACCTTACTTTTCTCCTAATTTCCTTTATTTTCATAAATAAATGTGCCAAAATGCCTTTTTTTCCTTTTAATGCCTTTGCCTTAGTGTTTTCCAATTTTCCTTATTCAAAACACACATCTAATGATGCCCACTAGGATATCTTTGCCCAACATTCAGCTTGGAATAAGTGTCCCTTAACCGTGGTCTTATTTTTCCTTTATTAACTTTTATTACATGGAATTTTCATCAGGGATTTTACGCTCTTGTAGTAGGGAGCAAGTCCCTAGATTATCTCATCCTCAAATCCTTCATAATCTGCCCAATATTCTAACAATATTCTACAAAAATAAATAATATTAGGCATAATTATGAAATTACCTCTAAACCTTCCAAATGAACATATTAAAGCTAAGATATCTCATCTAATGCAAAAATGAGAGGTTTAATGTGCTAAAGGATGGTCAGATGGGCTGTAATTTATGTCAAATTTGGAGGCCATCATACTGCCCTGCTAAAAGTGTTGCTCATCCTTTGAGAAACTTAGTGACCTAATTGTTCCTCATTCATGGCCTCGGTGGCCTCCTTAACATCCCAAGCTACCTCAGAAGGAATTTTGGCACATCTTCTCTTGCTCCATCCTCTTCCTCTTCTTCTCCAAATCCTTCTTCTATAGATCCACCCTTTACTCCAAGTTCTAATTAGGCTTGTGCTTGTGTATTAAGAAATGTCTCCCTCTTAATGTCCACAATGTTTGTCCATGATACAAATTTTCAAACATTATCCACAACATATTTGATAATTAACTTCCTTGATGAGTTCGTGGACTCTCTTCAATTGGAACTACCCCCCTCATGATTTGTCACTGTGATTTTCCAAGGTTTGGAAACCTAATACTCCCAATCTGCTACAGGGGTAAAAGAGCAGTTTTATTTATACTGGTTATAGGAAGGAAAACTTCAGACTCAAATAAAAAAAATTCCCTTTCCTTTGTTATCTTTCTTAACCCAAAAGAAACATTCTCATTCATTTTTTTTATTCTCAAACTACTATTAGACTTTTGGTTGAAGGAATCAGAGGCTTTGCAGGTTTCTTGTCCATAGATGGTAGAGAAAAATGTGTACTTACCCTTCTCTTGTATTTACCTCTTCAAATGTAGTGTAAAATTGATAAAAATCAAGCTTTTTGCAGCGCTCTAGACTTTCTTGTAGCACACTATTTTTCTTGTAGCAAATCTGTTTCTCCTGTAACACACAATTTGTCTCTCTTGTAACTTCACTATTTCTCCTGTAGTAGCTATGTTCGATCCTATAACACATGCAAATCAACTTTGTATCTCTTATATAGGACCCTCGACAGCCCCTGGTAGCATCTAGCTCGACATTCAATGCCTTAATGATCCTCTCTAACTGTTTTGGGAATGAGCATAGATACAACTAAAGTTGAGCCTTGTTATTTTATTTCTTTCTGTGGTAGTGGGATCGGTGCGCTTGGTGATCTAGTCCTCATTCCTCATAATTATCACTTCCCCACTTGAAGTTCTCCATGTTGCATGGGTATTTGAGTAAAGTGTAGTCTTACTAGTCGAGGGTGGCCAAGTTTACTGACCACCTTCAACCTATAAAACCTTCTCTCGTGTGCATTGAAAACAATATTTTTAAACCATAATATGCTCAACAGGAGAGGCGAATAACAATGCATACCTATGCCTACCTATGATATCAAATTGTTGGAGATGCCTGCATGTTGGTGTTATGTAGAATTCTTCTTGAAAGTGTACGAAAATAAAATACTTTAGGCTATGGATGACAAACAACCCTAACAGTAAAAATGGCTGTTAAACATTGTAGATCTGCAGTAAATGATAAAAACAAAACCTACCAAAGCCATGATCTATGCAACAAAAATAGTTAAACAACAAAATGGAATAGTAAAATAAGCGCAAATAACTCCAATAATCCAATGGAAACCAGATATATAAATATTATATTTTATTAAACGACACCTATGAAGGGAACAAATAATGTTACCAGTCCCCCTATATGGGATGGGTTCTTGGCTATCCTTAATTTCTTCAGCTTTTGTAGAGTCTCTCTCCTCTATAATGTGTAAAACCGAGCAAACAAAATGTTTGAGCTTGATGAGAACTCAAATGGAAAAGAAGATGGTGTGCGACAATGATAATAATCAAAGCTACAATAGTGAGTGCAACAATGAAAATAATCAAAAGTGAAGAATGAATGTAAAACCCTTCTATTTATAAAAAAATATTAGATTATGCTTGAATAATGGGAAATAATAAGATATTATTAACCAAATTCTAGAATTAACCATTTGGAATATTTTATTATATTTGGTTAGAGGGAAAAAGTATTTAAACTTTTATTTAGAAATAATAAATAAATAAATGATTTATTTATCATCTCAAGAAATATGGTTAAGGAATAATAAACAAATAATTATTTATTTAAGTATTCCTAGGGGATTTAGTCAAACTTGACATCCTAGAGAAAAATAAGATAATTAATGATTTATCTATTTATTTCTCATAATTGGGTCAAATATGACAAGGAATATTTTTTTTTTTTGTAAGCTTTGGTAGGACTCTCCGATTTTCATGTCCATTACACACCCCGCTACAGGGGAAGGGTAGCGCAAGATTTGAACCCAAGACTTCCGGTTCAGTGAGACTTCATTTCCACGGCCACTGCCACTTGAGCTACCCCATGCGGACAAATATGACAAGGAATATTAGTTAAACAATGGTTTAATTAATTATTCCTAGGATATAATTAAATAAATAGTGATTTATTTAATTATTCTTCATGGGTTTAATTATAAATGACTTAACAAATGTGGTTTATTAAGTAATTCCTTATAGTGAAAGCAATTTTACTATGGTAAAATTGGCCCTACATGGTGCACTTCGATCCATCTAGTAAATTATGGCTAGATGATCAATTTTTGGTGATAATAGATGCCCCCAACGTATGAGTGTTAGGAGCAAAATGTATGACCGAAGTACATTGTAAGGACACAAACACTAGACAACGAAGTGAAGTCAGAGAGAGAGAGACCAATGGAGTTGAAGCGAAAGAGTATAGTTATAGAGGGGGCGAGACCAATGTAAGTCTCCTTTTACGTTGTTGTATAGGATCTCAGTGAGGCATACCTATACCCGCTGAGATAACTTAGTACAAAAATAATAATGCGCCTAGGAAAATGAAACTGAGCAATAAATTACATGCTGAATGACACATAACACACTGGCATAAATGAACCAAAAAATAATATAATGTGTTCCACATACATAATGCGCTTGGGAAAAACATGAGCCAGGACTGAATACGATAATATATGAGTACATGAGATATAATGTCCCTTCCCTCAAAAAATGGGTGGGAGGTAGGGTAGAACAACCAAAGAAGCCCCGCTGAACAGGAAAGGGATCTGCAAAACTGAATGGATCATCTCATGAAGACATGCATGCTATGAATGTTGTAAGCAGCAAGAACCGAACCCATCAAATTTACGGAACTACATCTAAGGCTGTAGCATAATGGGAAGGCATCCGGGCATGTGGGGGGCTACCTAAAGGGCCACCCCCTCATGAGGTCTGAAACATCTCACACATACCTGAGAATCACTGGTACAATTTACTGCATCATTGAACCATCAAGTGTATGAATCATGAACATGAAACAGTCAAGTCAAAGGGAAATGATGTTCCCTTTGCTTGATTTGAGGCACCGAACAAGAGCGGAAGCTAGAACAAAGATACACTGCCCTCTAAGTCTTTCTTCTGGAATAGACGTGTTGATGTTGACATAATAGGGGCCGCCATAGGTGAGGCAATGAGGATCCTTAGCTAAGGCACGAGGGAAAATAGTAATGTGACTAATGGACTGACAATAGGGAAAATGGGCAAAATGGGACTTAGGGACAAAAAAACGACTTCCCTTGTCAGAGCATGAAGTGCATGGTTGGCCTGGCAACAACTGACTTGACTCTGGAGTGGATGGTGGACAGTATGACTGAAGGCCAAAATGGGTAACACAGGATGAATGGTATGCAAATATGGATGGAATACTGTGACATGATACAATGGGGTGCGAAACAAACTCCATGGATGCAAAGGTGACTCATCACGAATGCTCTGAACAAGGGTGACTCAATGATGTTGCCACATAGAATAGGTCCGATGGGGACCATGAAAACATGAGAAAATGATGGTTTCCCATGATGAAAATCGACGCGTGAGATGACAAGCACCAACAGAGGCTCGTCCCCAAAGTACAAGCATCGCATATGAATAAATTCAATTTTAAGAGGCAACGAAGTGACCCTTCTTGGAAAAATGGCTTTCGGGTGAAGTTTCAAATCATAAAAAAATAAGAAAGACCCATTATAGTACTCGATGAGATATTTCTAATGGTGCTAATGGTTCATCAAACTGAGCTACAGTTTGGTTGCAATGAGCGAGAGAAAAACTGTGGGTTTTTCTATAAAAGGACGTTTTCCCTCCAATTTGATTTCATTTGCTAAGTGAGCTGTAGTGAATTTGGAGAGGAGGAAAAGGCCCTAAATATTGTGGAGATCGTAGTGGAAAAACCAACCATTAGAATTAGGATCTGCGACTTTTAGGTAGGTTGCCTTACTCATATAAAGATGGCCTTAATGCTTCTTGAAATGATGGTTCCTGGTGAAGAATTAAGGGAAGAGGAAAATGAGAATGAACTACTAGAGGAAGTCTAGAATCATCCTCACCCGCTCAGTCAAACATGGGGACTATGTGGAGCCCAGTATGCTATGGGCGTACCGGAGGTATTCAGAGTGGTGGACTTCAAACACATTTATTTTTATATGTCGATACATAATGTGGTTATGCATTTTTTATATGACAACGATGGTTTGCCATGTGTTGTGTTTATGGTTGTCTTATGTGGTATAACTGTGATAAATTCCAATCTAGAATGTTATTTGCAATGGTATCTACATAGTTATTTTGGGCTCTAGGAACATGACTAAAAGTAATGGTTTCAAATTCGCGTACCAAGAGCTTAACACAGATATTTTCTAAACAGGACTTGGTTATGCACATGATACACACCATTCAATTGCATGACAAGTATTAAGGAATATAAATGAACATGAAGATGGAGGATGCGATAATCAAGGGCATCGATTAACAAACCTATCACTTTATCATATCTGGCTTGGTTATTGGTGGTAGATCCAATGCACACATCGTTCAAATGGACTAACGTATGCAAGGGGGTGAAAATGGCCCAGGTTGCCGAGGCTAGATTCGTGGAGAAGCGAATCATGCCGTCGACATATATGATATATGGTGTAGATGATGGATCCATATGAAAGGTGCAAAAGACAACATATGAGATGATGCACCTACCTAACTGCATGATATAAATAAAGACACTCAAATCAATGGGATATGCTATAGGTGAAATTTCTTGAGGTAGAGTGCATTTGGAGGATTAGGAAGGAGGTCACCTTCAAAATCCTCCAGAAGAGATGTCCCTTTGCTTAAGTGAAAGGGTAATCAGGGGTAGACCTAACTTCCATGATATCTTCATCGAAATGGGAGATGGGTGGACAGGAGGAAGACTGACTACATTATGCGGCAGAGGTACTTGGTACATCATCTTGAGAAAGAAGGTTCACATACACATCATCTAAAATGGTATACAACGATCTAGTAGATGGAAAATCTACCGATGTTGAGACCTGGATTTCCGTCGAAGGAGGTTCAATAGAAGCGTGGGCAGAAACCTCAGAAAGTTTTTCTTGGGAGGAACTAAAGGATGACGATAGGTAAAGAATATGGCTCGTGGAGTACGTTATCTAGACATCAGGGAGAGGGATCACGATGGTGGGACTAGAGTCTCCCTGTTTTGGTGTACTAGTGGTACCAGAATCCACAAGTAAAGGAGTAAATGATCCACTATGAGTGGCCTTGAAGTCGCAAAGCACTTGGAGGAAATCACAAAATTCCTCGAGATGAGGGTAGTAATGGGAATAATGACCATAATGATCACACAAGGCAACTTGGACCTTAGGGATATTAGACTCAAGAAACGTTTCATGAACCAACGGTTTGAGACAAGGAAGCTCAGGATAGTTATTGGTGGCATGCCCAACAACCTCACACAAAGTGCACAAAGGTGTCATATTTGAAGCTTTGGGAGCTGGAGGTGCTTGGGAGGCTTTGTCCTTAGGTTCTTTCCTCTTGGCTTTGCCCCCCTGTCCAGATGCTTTCGTAATAGAAGTGGATTCTTGTTAAGGTTGTGGTGGAACTAGAGCAACGACATGGGTTGTAGGTACTGGATGAATCGGGGTCAAAGCATGATATGGTCTTAACCGACCAAGCAGAGTGCTTGTTAGGGGATCAATGTACCACACTGCGATCCCCAAAGTCATATTAGAGAGAGTCAATGAAGCCATGATAGGGAGAGAAAATATTCCAGGAGGAGGAAACACAAAAGGTATTTGTCCTGCAGGGTAATGTCCTGGGGGAATAAAATTCCTAGATAGTTAAGACCTGGAGGAATAGCTCCCGGTGGGAATAAAGGAGAGGCACCCACAAACGAAGCAAGGTCAAAGCATGATATGGTCTTAACCGACCAAGCAAAGTGCTTGTTAGGGGATCAATGTACCACACTGGGATCCCCAAAGTCATATTAGAGAGAGCCAATGAAGCCATGGTAGGGAGAGAAAATATTCCAGGAGGAGGAAACACAAAAGGTATTTGTCCTACAGGGTAATGTCCCCAAGGAATAAAACTCCTGGATAGTTAAGACCTGGAGGAATAACTCCTGGTGGGAATAAAGTAGAGGCACCCACAAACGGAGGAGGTCCTTGGGGGGTTGATCCGGATGGATCGGTTGAGATGGTAACAATAGGGTGGTGAGGAACTAGTTGTTGGCTAGAGGTACCAAACTACTTTTGAGCAGCCCGTGATGCTTGCAACACACAAACACTCAAAGAGCTAGGGTCAGAGATGGGAGGAGGAGGAATAGGGAAAGCACCCAATAAGGAGGAATCTTTGTATACTCTAGGTGAAACACCGGTGAGAGGGGTGGCAGACTACTTTTCAGACATCGATGAGATAATGAAGTTAGGGAAGGTCAAGGATGACGGCTCGTAGTAGGTCAACTGATCGATAGTGATGATATTCCCTTCATGGGGGAAGCACATCTTGCGGAAAACTGCAGATGCGATGACTGACATGGAATAAGTGTAAATATGACCCAAGAGAATGTTGTAATATAGAGGGGCATCAATAACCTCGATGTCTATATGGACAGTCTTGCCCGCAAGAGTCACTGGAAAATTGCGATACATGCCGAGAGGCTGGGAGGAGTGATCGTCCCAAGTACGCAAAGTGATGGTTGATGGGGACAGTTCAAGTGACTTGAGTTGATTCCAAACAGAAACAGACATCACACAAGTGGATGTGCCTTCCTCGATAATTCATCGGGAGATGATGGCATTACGGACTCGGACTGGTATCTGGAAAGCAACAGATGGAGGTAACGAAGGATGTTTTGACGTATCAATAGGAAAGAAAATCAAACGATCGTTTGAAGGATCTACTGCACCCAAAGTAGTTAGTAGAGATTTATTTTGAGATGGGCACGACTAGAGCACCTCCAGTGTCGACATGGCAACAAGTGATTGCGCCAAGTTGTCTACTATACATAATGGTCCATTGGGGATCTTAGGAATTGACTCAACTTTAGGTTGAGGGATCTGTAATAGACCATTTGGTGTCATAAGAGGCTCAATATATTCTTTGGTTTTGGTCTTAGTTGTGGACGAAGGTGATGGCTTGTCATATTGATGCGACTGAGTTTGCAAGTTGATATTAGAGGTGTTGACCTCGTCAGAATTCATCATGAGGATTTGGTAGTCACCAGGACCAGAAGGTTGGGGAGGGTGGGTTACTTGACCTTGTTGAGGTTGAGCAACACCAAATCCTTGCTGAGGTAAAAGATTTGTGAGCATAGCTGATTGAGATGTTGCAGGATTCTGAGGCAGTTCTTGCATGGGTGGTTGACCTTTAGAAGTTGCTTGGGCTTCCCACATTTGGTGCATCTGGGGTAAGAGGGGACACTCATGAGTATAATGGCCATGTACACCACAACATGCACAAGGCTTGTTCGTATGAATATCATTGGTCTGCTTGGGCTAATCACCCTGTTGCTAGTTGTTGGTGTTAGGCTAGTTCCCCTGGGGTTCATTAGGTTGATTACCTTGGTTACCCTTGTTACCCTTCCCCTTATTCTTTTTATTTGAATTTCGGGGATTGGTTGCACTCTATTGTGCATACACTTGACCCTGAGGGGGCGGTGGTTGCTGGGGTTGAGGATTCATGGGATGCTGTGGCGTTAAAGCCTGAGGGGCTGGAGCGCTCGATGGTGCATAGGTATAAGATGGTGAAGGGGCAATGGTCTGGTAGACAGGTTGAGCACTAGCTAGCCCTAACATCTGCTGATGTGGTTGGGTGAATGCATATTATGTTCTTTGTCTTGGATACACTTTGCTGGCAGGAGGGGGATAAGTGTTGGAGGAACTGGTGCCCTGCTTTGGATAGCCATAACTATGCTAAGTATATGGCGAAGGATGTGAAATAGCTCCAATGATACTGTCAGTGGAGTGAGATGTCCTCGGTGCATTGGCAGCACCAGAACGAGGGAGGTCTGGTATAATTGTATAGACATAACCATATTGAGCATAAATCAAGTCATATATCAGAGTAGTCTGAGGAGCCTCTTTCTCTGTCTAAGGGAAGTGAGATGCGACATCTTTGGTAATAGGCACTAAAAGGGTCCTAAGGAACCAATCAAGGTAGACACGGTCTTTGAAGGGTGGGGCATGACACATGCTCCTCCTTCTACGCCATTCTTGAACAAGATTAGAAAGATGGGTGGTAGAGGACTGATGAAATGCAGTCAAGAGCTCCATACCTGTGTCATATCGGAGAGGTAACTGAAAATATGAAAGGAACACTTTAGCAAGCGTTACAAAAGTGGAATGAGAAGTGGTGGGCTGGTTAACATACCACTTTGCAACATCTCCAGTGAGCGTGCTTTGGAACAACCGAAGATGAATGGAATCATCGACGATGGAATTGGATGAACACCACATATGGAAGGATAAGACGTGATTGGTGGGGTCCTCTCCAGAATTACCCTCAAACTTGGGAATGTCAGAGCGAAGTTTAGTCGACACAAATGGACAACTATCATTGTGGTGTATAGGGTCATTAATCAATTGGCTAAAATCTGGGAGGCTTAACCCAGCCATGAAAGGTAGGATTGGAGCTGTCGTAACGATACCTGTAACAATTCCGCTAGATGTGGCTACCGAGGTAGAACCAGAGAAGACACCAGGTTGGTTTCCTCCACCTACAGTGGATCCTGACATGATGATGGTATGCGGTGAAGGAGGCTTAGAATCAGATGAGAAATTAGATGAACTAGAAGAAGAGCCGGTATGGGGACTCGGGGGAAGATTAACTGGAATCCTGAGGGGAGGAGTAATACGTCCAAGTGGAAACTGGGGATGAAGGCCTAAGAGTCTTCGCGATAAACACCTTGATGACGTAATGGTTGAAAGACACAAGTGACACATAAATGGTGAAGGGAGATAAACAAGATGTTTTTGCCTTTGTGTGGGGAGATAAATTAATTAAGTCTTGGATTGGTAGTGTAAACCAAGCGCCATTCGCTTAAGGTGTGCTTATGTGTTCAAGTGTGTTTATTAATTGAGCCTAGATCGTATTTGAAAAAAAAAAAAAGATTGTTGAAATAAATTGAAATTGAAAACAGAAAATAAACAACAAATCAACTATCTAAACCCCACCCAAACTGGGTTTGCAAACACTGTGCTGGTTGGTGGCGAAATCAACTGAAAACACAGGGAAAAGGCTAAGAGATCTAAGCGTCAGTGTGACTGGGATAAAATGACACTATGCTGCTAGAAAGTGGTGCAGCAACAACAAAAAACAAATGAGGAAAATCGCTGCAAAAGATAGGGAGATGGGTGTGAAACCTAGGGCAAACACTGGCACCCTAAGGCAAATGACAAAACAAGGTTCAAGAGGTAACTTTGAATGGAAACAACTTATCTTTGAAGATCTAAAACAAGAAGGTAGAAATTTGGAAAATATGGTTGAAATCTATGCAAAAAATCAGACTTCTTACTCAGCTAAACTCCTCCTATAAAGGTGGAAGTGTACTAGAATCCCTAACTTGGGATAAATTCCACTTCAACGAGCGAAATAGAGTAGATCAAGGCCTAAGCAAGCTAAGTCAGTGGTCAACCAACCCAGTAGACAACTCTCGGCAAAACCCAGAAACAGATCAGAAAAAATCCCAGAAACCCTAAAATTACAGGTATTGCCCTGTTTAGGGGGATATCACACTTTTTGGGCCAAAAAGTGAATTATGGACATCCAGATCGCACTTTTGGGGTAGAAGAGTGTGGTTTATTCTCCTCATTTCTCGGGTGGCAAGTCTCGGAAAATTTTTCCATCTCTGTCGTGGTTGGTTCTTGTGACCTGCGGAAATGACTAGAAAAGTTACGGAAGTTAGAAATTTGATTGATCTAGGGTTAGAATGCTAGTAAACAATATTAAGAGTCTAAAAAAGAAAAATCGTAAGCTGAAAACTGAAGGTCACCCAGGTTTCTGAATCAGAATTAAAAATGCAGTGGAGTCGCCAATTGTTACCGACAATCAAAAATTCCCCAGTGGAGTCGCCATTTGTTATGTAGAATTCTTCTTGAAAGTGTATGAAAAGAAACTACTTTAAGCTATGGATGAAAAACAACCCTAACAGTAAAAATGGTTGTTAAACAGTGTAGATTTGCAGCAAATGATAGAAACAAAACCTATCAAAGCCCTGATCTATGCAACAAAAATAGTTAAACAACAGGTCGGAATAGTAAAATAAGCACAAATGACTCCAATAATCCAATGGAAACTAGATATATAAAGAATATATTTTATTAAACGACACCCGTGAAGGGAACAAATAATGTTACTGGTCCCCCTCTATGGGATGGGTTCTTGGCTATCCTCAATGTCTTCAACTTTTGTAGAGTCTCTCTCCTCTATAATGTGTAAAACCCAACAAACAAAATGTTTGAGCTCGATGAGAACTCAAATGGAAAATAAGGTGTGCGACAATGATAATAATGAGAGCTACAACAGTAAGTGCAACAATGAAAATGATCAAAAGTGAAGAATGGATGTAAAAACCTTCTATTTATAACAAAATATTAAGTTATTATTGAATAATGGAAAATAATAAAATATTATTAACTAAATTATAGAATTAACCATTTGGAATATTTTATTATATTTGGTTAGAGGGAAAAAGTATTTAAACGTTTATTTAGAACAAATAAATAAATAAATGCTTTATTTATCATCTCAAGAAATATGGTTAAGGAATAATAAACGAATAATGATTTATTTAAGTATTCCTAGGGGATTTAGTCAAACTTGACAAGGAATAATAACTTATTAGTGATTAATTAATTATTCATAGATGAAAATAAGATAATTAATGATTTATCTATTTATTTCTCATATCTGGGTCAAATATGACAAGGAATATTAGCTAAACAATGGTTTAATTAATTATTCCTAGAATATAATTAAATAAATAGTGATTTATTTAATTATTCTACATGAGTTTAATTATAAATGACTTAACAAGCGTAGTTTATTAAGTAATTTCTCACAGTGAAAGCAATTTTGCTATGGTAAAATTGGCCCTACATGGTGTACTTCAATCCATCTAGTAAATTATGGCTAGATGATCATTTTTTGGTGATAATAGTTGGAGTTGGTTCTCATAACATGATGATCTTGAAGGTGTTGATTTCCTTTGCTTGCTTCTACACATGTCTTCATAGATTGATGATTCTTTCGCTGATAAAACTGTTGTGTGTGTAGGTTTTTTCGCATTGTTCAATCTGTTTCTGCTGGAGTAAATGGGTTTCTTCCTAAGGAGGGTGTTCAGAAGTGGCTTCATGATGCTCAAGGTGGTTGGATATTCTACTTTGTGGGCGAAAAAGGAATTAATGATGAGTTATGTTGTAATTATACAGGTTGCTACAAGGGGAATCTCCTTCCTATAGTAGTCACTTAAATCCTCTTTTGAGACCTTATATTGCATCTAAGATCGAGGGAAAGTCATAAAAGGTCTAATGGCAGGGTTAAAATCATCAGGAAGTGGTGTAGGTGGTGGAAAAATTGAAAGCAAAGCATTTCTGTGTTTTTTTTTTAAATTTAATTTTATGTATGGAAGAGTGGAAATTGAAGTTGAATTTTGGCTAGATGGAGTGCATGGGTGATGAAAGTGATGTTGGTGGACCTCTCTCAATATTTCCTAAAGAATACATGACCTTTTGGCCTCTTTCTCCAATAAGATCTGCTTCCTATAGCACTTTTGGTTGCTCCTGTAGCATTTAAGGACAATATCCTATAACATAATTGTTTTATCCATATCTCTCAAACGATATATTGGTTTGACCTAAAATTTGGTGAGAATGCTTCTATCATCCTTATGCATCTCTCCATAAAAAAACCGGCCAACAGATGCTTAAATATCGAGAAAAATAAAAATTGTTGTCGGTGATGCAGGTCGATTTCTCGAAAAGTATGCACCGAATTTGCTGAAATTCCTTGAGCATGTTACCATTATCCATATGCATCTCCCCATGAAACAAATTGGCCAATGGATGCACAATTTTCGAGATATGGCAAAATTAATTTATGTTCTGTGTATTTTGGCCTCTTATAGCAAAACAAAACCGTCGTGCAACATTTTAGGACAACGAAGAAAATGAATGAGAAAGGCTTGGAAATGATGGGTGGATTTTGGAAATTGATGAGAGTGATGGATTAACATGACCTTGGTCTTGTTGGAGCATTTGAGAAAGGAGGAGAAAGCCTGAGTTTGACTTTCTTTAACAAAATTTTTTTATCAACTTTTTTCTTCTGGTGCTAAAGTCTTGTTCTTGCTTCCTGCAAAGGTTGGAGAGCACCTACATTCATCGGAGAGAGATACATGGAGCAAATAAATTTTTTCTTTTTATTTTTTCATTTTTTTTCTTACGCCTACTAGCTGCCTCAATGAGGTTTTTGTTGAAAATGCAACAAGAAAATCCTAATTTATTTTGTCCTTGAATTAAATTAGGAATTAAATTGTAATTGTAATTCTCATGGCAACTTGTAATAGTTAACTAATTTAATCTGACTTATTTGGCTCAGTTAATTCGAGTTAGGAGTCTATCTAGAGTCATATAGAATGGTTCCTAAGTTTTAGGGGCCCAGGTTGAATTCTTTTGAATTGCAATTATTTAATTCAGTTTAACTGAGTTAAATTCAGTTAAACTAGTTCCAATTGATGGAGGAATTAGTGGGAGATCTAGTAGTGGGGTGTAACCTACAGTCGTGGGGTGTAACCAACACTGATCAACCCGTAGACTAAAGATTCACTCATAATTAACTCATGCATGTCAGATATGAGAAAGACCCAGTTGAGGTTGGAGTTTAGGGACAATGTACTATCAGTTGTATAATCATCTTAATTGTACATGTGGTGCATGAAATTAGAGAAAGTCCATGATGGATTCTGCAGTTATGGATGAGGAATTTCCCAATGAAATATGGGCCAATTCCCAAGGAAGTTGCGCAAGGAAATATGAGCTTAACATGCAGTAAATTTGGCTAAATATTGGCTGGATCTTGTTTGTGAAGCAATGAGATAGATTGAGATAATGCAGAGGTTGCTCAGGCTTGAAAAAAGCATTGTAATCTCCTCATATTTTCTAATTAATGCAATATATAGATAGTAGGTGTTTTTAGCTATTTCTTTTCCTAGAAAATTATTGTGTTATGTGTGATTGAACTCTTTCTCTTTTATGCTTCCTGATTTCATCGATCAATTATTGTTTGCGCTGATGAGTAGAGTAGATTCAAGTCAATTGTTTTAGCATATTACAATATGTAGTTTGAATCAAAAAAGAAATTTCTACATGGTACCAAAGTTGAAATCACTTGAGAAGAGGAGAATATGGGTTTGTCTTTTGCAGGAGAAATCGAATTTGCAGTATCATACTTTGAAGCTAGTAGGATGTCATTTTACGGATTGAGACTCGAATATGCCCTTGAGGGTAGTTCAAAATATATTGCTTGGAAGGATAGGATGGAGGTAGTGTTGGAAGACAACGGGCTTAAAGAATTCATAGAAAAATATATTGCTAAGCCAGATGATGCTCAGGATCTAGCAGAGTGGAGAAAGTGTGTGGCTAAGGCGAGAAGGATTATCCTAGAGGGAGTTCGATATCATATTGTCTTGAACCTCCATGGTAAAGAAACTCCATTTGTAATGTGGAAGGCCTTGATGGACCTGTTTCAAAATAGTAGTGACCACTGCAAGCTGGCATTGAAGGACAAGATCAGAAATATCAAGATGGAGAAGGGCAACACAATACCGAAGTATTTGACCAAGTTCACCCAATGTGGGGATGAACTTGGAAGTGTCGAGGTTATAGTTGATGAAGATGATCTGGTGAGCATAGCACTTCTAGGACTTCCCACAAGCTGACACAACTACCAAGACTCAATTAATGGGAGGGAGAAGCTACCAGAGTGGGAGCGATTGCGGTCTGACTTGGTACAAGAAGAGATTCAACGGAACACTAGATATGGATCCTCATCTAAGAATGATGATGAGGAGAACTATGCCTTAGCTAGAAAGGTGAAGAAAGGGAAGGGAAATTCATCCCATTCCAAATAAAATTCCAGTCAGGGCGGCAAGAAGAAGGACATGTTGAAGATTAAATGTTTTCACTGTCACGAGCTAGGACACTATGCCACAAAGTGTTCGCACAAGAAGGTCGGAAAGAAGTCCTCAGGAGGAGCAGAAGGTGAAGCTCTTGCTTCATAATTTGAGTTGGATTTCACCCTCATCACTTGCATGGTGACATTGGTGATGGGTAGTGTGTGGTACCTGGATAGGGGAGCCTCATTCCATATGACCGACAACAAAGAGTTCTTCAGTCATGTTGAGGAGAAAGACTTCGAGATGCACATAGAGATGAGAGATGATGGGAGGTATAGCACAACTGACATCGATACTGTTACCTTTGAGAGGGAGTCTTGTACTTCTCTCACATTAAAATATGTCATGTATGTTCCAGGTTTGAAGACGAAGTTGGTTTTAGTTTCCATGTTGGAGGATTATGGCTACGATGTGATATTTAGTAAGGGAAAGAATTTCCTTCATCACATAGGCTCAAGATAGTTGAAGCGGATCAAGGTTAGGATGAAGAACCTGTAGAAATTGGATGTAGAAGACTGTGCTTCTTTAAGCACTAAAGCAGAGAAGGTGCAGAGCCGAGACATCAGTGAGTTGTGGCATAGAAGATTGGGTCACTTGCACCATAGAGTTTTGAAGATCATGCAACAAATTTCTAGAGGACTTCGTAAGGGTAAACTAGCATAGGGAGACACATTCAAAGGGTGTACATTGGGTAAGTACACCAAATATTCCTTTCATGATAAACACAGTCAAGCGCAAGCGATCCTTAATAGAGTTCACTCAGATGTTTGTGGACAGTTCTCGACGACATCCATGTTCAAGCACAAGTATTATGAAATATTTGTTGATGATTTTTTCTCGTAAGTGATGGATTTTATTCATGTAGAAGAAAGATCATACGTTCACTAAATTTTGTGAATTTAAAGCACTTGTTGAGAAAGATACTTGCAGGAAAGTTAAAGTTCTCAGAAGCGATAATGGTGGATAATATGTGTCAAATGAATTCAAGAACTTATGTGCATCATAAGGCATTTGATGGGAGTTAATAACACATTATAACCCACAACAAAATGGCGTGGATGAAAGGAAGAACATATGTGGGAGTGGCAAGAGCAATGTTACATGATTAGGGCCTACCGTTTCACTTGTGGGTCGCAGCACACAACACAACTGTTTATTTGCAAAATGAAAGCCCTCGTTGAATGATTGGGATGAGCACACAAGAAGAAGTTTTTTCAAGTAAGAAACCACATGTGGCACATTTGAGGATTTTTGGTTCATCAGTCTACTATCATGTTACTAAGGATGCACAAAAAAAGCTAGAGCCAACAACTGAGTTTGGCATATTTGTGGGGTACACTGATACACCTCACAACTATCATGCTTACCTTCAATCCAACAGGATGATAGTGATTCGTAAAGATGTAAAGTTTGATGAAGAGAAGACCATGAGATGTTCCATTGAGAGGGAGCTTCAGTTACATGAAGAAGAGGAGCTTTTAGCTCCAAAGGAGGAACCTCATGATGATGTGGAGTAGCCACATGAAGAGGAGCAGAGAGTGGAAGCATCCACTCATGCAGAGACTTCCAGAAATGGAAGGAAGTGCACTAGAGAGGTTGTTAGATTGTTGCATGATGCTAGAGAGAATGTGGGAGCACCCACATCACAGTGCAGGAAGAAGAGGCCACCAACTCGGTACATTGG
This sequence comes from Pinus taeda, assembly GCA_000404065.3. Taxonomy (NCBI): domain Eukaryota; kingdom Viridiplantae; phylum Streptophyta; class Pinopsida; order Pinales; family Pinaceae; genus Pinus; species Pinus taeda. The sequence continues at coordinate 53,244 of APFE031092748.1, forward strand.
CTACATGGATTTGATGAGCGAGAGTGTAGAGATTGAGCCTTCCTCATTCGAGGAAGCAGTGCATCAACCAATATGGGTTGATTCCATGGTTGAGGAGTATGACTCCATTATCAAAAAAAGTGTTTGGGAAGTGGTCCCAAGACCAGCGGAAAATTCAGTGGTGAGTTCCAGATGGTTTTACAAGGTAAAGCAAGGAACAAATGGGAGTGTGGAGAAACAGAAAGCCATATTTGTGGCTAGAGGGTTCTCTTAGGTGGAGGGAATTTATTATGAGGATACCTTTTCTCTAGGTGGAGGGAATGTAGCAAGGATGGAAGATACATCAGATGGATGTGAAGACAACATTCCTCAATGATATGATTGAGGAAGAGGTGTATATTGAGCAACCTCTAGTAGGTAACTAGAGGAAGGAGGATGCCACTTCAGGTGAAGTAGTGGAGGCTACTATTTATAGACAACTTGTGGGTGCACTTATGTATTTGGTGAACACATGACCAAACATGTGTTTTGTAATTAACCAACTTAGTCAAGCCATGGTTAAGCCAACCAAAATTTTTTGGAAGGCAACTAAACATGTGTTGAGATACCTTAGATGCACCACTCAGTTTTACCTTTGGTACAAATAGACAAAGGGAGTGAAGCTTCAAGGCTTCACAAATGTAGAATAGGTAGGGAGTCCATTCAACAAGAAGAGCACATCAAGGGGAATCTTCAATATTGGGTCAACAATAGTTCCTTGGTATAACATGAAGCATAGATCATTTTCACTCAGTTCAACAGAAGCATAATACATGGTTTCTAGTCAAGAAACTTGTGAGGCTATCTAGATGATGAATATCCTTGTTGGGTTATCTGGTCAGCATATGGATCCTACAATAATTTACTATGACAATCAAAGTTGCATCAAACTCTATGAGAATCCAGTTTTTATGACTGGTCCAAGCATATCGACATCTAGTATCACCATCTATGAGATTGTGTTCAGAGGATAATCATGTTGCTGGAGTACATTCCTACAGAGGAGCAGGATGCATATATTTTGACAAAGGCATTATCCAAATGTAAATTTGAGTTTCATAGAGGCAGGATTGGGGTAGCAGATAATCCCTTTCTTATTGAGAGGGAGTGTTGAAAATGCAACAAGAAAATCCTATTTTAATTTTGTCCTTGAATTAAATTAGGAATTAAATTGTCATTCTAATTTTCATAGCAACATGTAATAGTTAACTAAGTTAATTTGACTTATTTGACTCATTTAATTCGATTTGGGAGTCTTTCTAGAGTCATGTAGACCGATTCCTAAATTTTAGGGGCCCGATTTGATTTCTTTTGAGTTGTAATTGTTTAATTAAGTTAAACTAGTTCCAACTAATGGAGGAATTAGTTGGAGATCCAATAGTGGGGTGTAATTTGCAGTAGTGGGGTATAACCAACACTAATCAACTAGTAAACAAAAGATTCACACATAATTAACTTATGCATGTCAGATCTGAGAAAGACCTAGTTGAGATTGGAGTTTAGGGACAGTGTACTATAAGTTGTATAATCATCCGAATTTTACATGTGGTGCATGCAATTAGAGAAAGGCCTATGATGGATTGTGCAGTTATGGATGAGGAATTTCCCAATTAGATATGGGCTAATTCCCAAGGAAACCGAGCAAGGAAATAGGAGCTTGGTAGGCATCGGATTTGGCTAAGTATTGGCTAGAGCTTGTTTATGAAGTAGTGAGATAGATTTAGATAGTGCAGAGGTTTCTTAGGCTTAAGCAAATCATTGTAATCTTCTCATATTTTATGATTAATGCAATACACAGATATCAAGGATTTTTAGTTGTGGCTTTCCCCAGAAAATTATTGTGTTATGTGTTGTTGAATTTTTTCTCTTTTATGCTTCATGATTTCATCGATCAATTATTGTTTCCGCTGATGGGTAAAGTAGATTTAAGTCAATTGTCTTAGCATATTACAATCTGCAGTTTGAATCTACAAGAAATTTCTACAGTTTTCAACAAGTAGGTCTGCCTAGGCACCTTGAAGGAGGTTTTCACCTAGGATATTTTCTTTTTCTCTTTTTTCTCTTTTTTCCAACCCAATGACCAACTGATGGAGGTTTTCAATTAGTGAGACAATCTCAGGATCACAAAAGAGATTTTCACCTGAGATTTTGTCCTTTTCCCTTTATCCATTTTTTTTTATCCTACTCTACTTGAAAAAAATAAAATCTCTTTCAAGTATAAGAATACTTCCAAATGGGCCATGTGCACATTAATATGGAAAATAAACTCATGTGTAGGCTCAAAACATATTCTTTGACATGTACCTGAATATTAGAGACCAGATGCTTTAACTTTCATGATATCAGGCAGTGTTGAAGAAGAGAGTGATGTTCCATACTGTTGATTTTCTGGAACCAAACCTCAATATAGTTTTTATGCCCTTGGTTTGCTTGCTCATCTAGATCATTCTTCGTGTCTTCTTTTTCTGTTCCATTCAAATCTTATACTTTTTTTCTGATTAGTCCCTTGCACACATAAAGGATCTGATGGTAAGCATAACAAAAACTCTTCAATCTCAGGCTCCAATGGTTGCTCTCCATAAAATGTGATACATGATTCTTTTGGATCTTATTCTTCTAAATGTTGTTCTTCAATGACATCAAGAAAATATCTTTTTTGCAATACTCTTCCTGAACTAAGATGAATGCCATTTAGATCAGGAGGAGTTATTTGGAAGTGTTGTACCTGAACATTGTAAGTGGGTTGAGTTACTTCATTGTTTGGGTTTGGAAATGGTGGTATAGGTAGTTGAGTGGGAGTGAATCTTTGAGATGGATGTGGTTGGGGTTTTGGTTGGGGTTTTGGTTGTGGTGGAGGTGGATGGTAGGGATAACATGGAGTTGGGTATGTAGGATATTGAGGGTATTGTTGATTGCTCCCATAAGTTCCTTGCCAACCTTGTTGCCAAGATTGGTTTTGGGGTTGAGATGGCCAAGGTTACTAAGAAAGGATTGTGTTCTAATTACTTTGAGATGTATGTGCATAACCTTGAAATTATGAATTAGGTTCTTGCATCATATCAGGTTGAGTAGGCTGCCATGGTTTTCTTTGAGCTACATAAGATAGTTGCTTTGGTGATTGACTTGCTCCATTGTCCTCATGGTAAACTTCCTTCATCCTTGGTAATGATGGGAAATATTTAGTAGCATGTGATTATGCATAGATAACACAAATATCAACATCCTCTTTTTTCTTATTTTACATTCTTAACATTTCTACTTGTTCACTTAGATTGCCAAGAATTTTTGTTTTAAATTTATTGAGCAAATTTCCAAGTTCATCTTGACTTGTCGATCTTGATGTTGATTTACTTACCATTTCCCTTCCTCTTGAGATGCAATTGCATGTTTCACAAATTTCTTAAAATGATAATTGGTATACATCACTTCTACTCATGATATCAAGGAGATAAATCCACTCATCCCTTAGCGTTCTACGTAAGACAGTTTTTAGTGTGTCATATCCTAAATGATGTAATTTTTCCCTCAAAAGATTATACATGAACCTCTATATAAGATCCTCAAGGCTCATCTTCTTTTTGAGCCATTTTAAAGATTTCTTCTTTAAGATCATGATCTTTATATTTTTCTAGAAATATATTTTGCATATCATTCCATGATCTTATTGAATTAACCCCTAGAATCATGAACCATTTAAGAGCTCTATCCTTCAATGTTGTTGGAAACAATTTCAATTTTTGAGTGTTTAGTAAGTAACCATAATATCTACAAAGGATTCCAAATCCAAAGAGAAAGGTTTTTGGATCCTTTGACCTCATACCATGGAAGTTAGGAAGGAAATACAAAGGGATGTTCTTCATATGAACACTACTATCAGTATCTTAAATGGCAAATCCAAGAGGATTTTCCTCATTGTCATCATCTCCATCCATTTCTCTTACCTTCTTTTGCACCTCTTCTTCTTCTACCTGCAAAAGTGGATGGTGATGTGGTTATTAATACACTGCATGATCAAATTAGTTGGTGGGGGGGGGGGGGGGGGGGGGGGGGGGGGAGGTTGGTGTTCGAGAAGTATTTTTTTAGTTTAAAAAAAATTAAAATTGAATGAGAATGCTAATACAATGAAATTTTCTATTCTTGAAATGAAAGATGCTTAATGCAATTTTTTTGAGTGTTTTTCCTGAAAGTAAAGGAAATGAATCAACTAGGGAAGAAAACAACGCATGCTTTGACACCTCCTCGACAATGGAGCCAAAAAGTGATGAGCCCCAAATATCACAACAAGAATGCTACAAATCCTGAGGCTACAAACTTAAATTATCAACCCGGGGTTTGTACAAACTAAAAAGGTGTCGACACTATATGTGCAGCAAGCAATGTGTCCTTCTTTCGTTGATCTGATGCAATGAAGTGAATATCATGAAATCAAACATTAGCCTAATTACAAAATGTAAAAGTTGCATTGAAAAGGAAACCTAGTCTATGCAATAGAATTAACAATGTTGGAAATGGAAACCGTAGCTTAAAATGTATGAAACAAAATTTAATCATGAAATAATTCTTCAATCACTACATTCAAAATAGATTTTGTCAACAAAGTTCATAAGGTACTTCATGAAGTAATAATGAAAACCATCATTATGCTTTTCAAGTCATGAATCTGTCCATTAACCATAACTGCATAGGTGAATTGCAATGGATAAGAGGCAAGGATTAAGAGGTCTTTTGGTCTTACTCAATCATGGTTCAAAGCCTGGAGGTCATTAATCAAACCTAAAGGACAAAAACCAAGTTTTTGGAGCAAATCTTTTCAAGTTTACACGTGCTACAGGAGGCCCTGTTTTGCTATAGGAGCGAGATAACTTGCTGAATGCCCAAGTAAATCAAATTAAAATTAGATGGGAAAATTTTTGTTATTAAGTAGGATATACTAGGACTCCATTACAAGTGGAATCACTCCAAAATACCCCTATTAACACGTGCTAAAAAATAGCAGAAAATCACTTACTCTAAAAATTAGAAATTCAAGAACTAGTGAGCTAGTTAACCTACCAAATGCCTAACCTAATCAAGTCCAAATGATATGAGGTAAATTTTGTTATTAACTTGAAATTTTTATGACCTGATACAAGTGGAATCAACTCAAATGAATCTCATTAACACGTTCTAAAAAGAGCAGAAAATTACTACTATTTTGCTATAAGGGACTTCCAGAAATTCTAGATTTGTGAACTAGTAAACCAATCCAAGTAGCTCAATGATGAATGTGGATTTTAAAATATATTCTAAGGATGCATCATTCTTGTGACTTTGTAAATAACCTGCAAAAAAACTCACTTCAGTCATTTATATGACCTACAACAAAAGGGACATGAATAGTAAATGCAAAAATAGGAGATGCAAGTGAAAAAGACATTCAAAGGAAATAAAGAAATTGTACAAGAGGGATCTGAAGTAACTGGGATGGAAAATCCCAAGGAAAATTAAATTCCTATGAAGGAAACCAAGCTTTAGAAGCTAAAAATAGCACCAAACTTCATTATTTGAATCAATCCAAGTACATCCTTGCTAGAAATGAAAGTGGAGCTGCTAAATAACAAGTTTTATCCACAAGAAGACTAAGAAGTACATTCCCCTAGAGTCCAATTCGAATTAGTACATATACAAATTGATGGGAAATCATTCTCCCTAAAAGGATGAAGCTTTCCCCTCCAAAATCCTTCAAATAATGGATCTGGTTCCTAACGCTAGGAATCTACATTAAATGACATGAAACACATTCCTAGATTTCTCAATCACTAGAGCTCTAGAATTTGTCAATGATTTCATGATATTTTGTTCATTTATTATCCAATATTGATCCTCCTGTAGTAGGGATAAAGTCCCTAGATTATCTCATCCTCCAAATATTCATAATATGCCCAATATTCTCACAATATCTACAAAAACAAATAATATTAGACACACATATGCAATTATCTCTAAACCTTCTTAATGAACATATTAGAGCTTAAATTATGTCATCTAATGCAAAAAAAAGAGGTTTAATGTGTTGAAGGATGGTTAGATGGGCCTTAATTTATATCTATTTTGGAGGCCCATCACACGGCACAAAACTTCTTCAGTAGACTAAGGAGTTGTCTTCTTCCCAAAAACCTTGTCTCTTTCAACAAACTTCTTCTGAAGGGAGTCAAAGGAAATCTCCTTAAGATTGCCAGTTTCTTGCAATGAATCAAGACAATGTGAATAGGTGGGGTATAGTGCCTTGACATAAGCTATGAGAGGAATATATATTTCAAAACCAGTGGCTTTTATGTCATGCATAATCAATCTTACTTCTGATGCTAAGGCAAGAGGGTCATCATTTTTCAACTCAAGATTGAATAACTTTATCATCAATTGAGCCACTTAAAGTTCATAGTGTGAGTCATACAATTCCTTCAACTTATTTAAGGCTTAAAAGGCATTTGAAAATGGAGAAATATGTCAACTCACCTCCTCATTTATTGATGCTGCAATCAAGGCATATGCCTTTGTTATGAAAATAATTCATAACAAAATAAATAAAGATAAATAATATAAATACTAAGTAATCAAGTAGTGATTATGTTAAGAAGTCATTAGTTAAGTGAAAAGGCATGTCTAAAAGACATGCCTGGTCACGAAAGGACACCTTCTTAGGTATATATATGCGGGTCCTCATTGTAACATTCTTCACTTATACATTTTATATATATTAATAAATTATTATTATTAAATACTTCGTGCATTTTTACATTCAAGTCTACAAGCTATCAGTTTTTATGCTTTAGTGGTATCAGAGCCATGGCACACAATATAATCATGCGGGTCTTTGAAATTTGTTCACCACACAATGTGCCATTACGTTCATGTCTTGAAGGCGTTGAGCTTAGTAAAATTCAAGAAGTATTTTAGCGATTAGAAAAATCTTGTGCAGATGTTAAAACATTTCTAAAGAAAAGTTATGCAGAGGAAGATGATAGCGAGGGTGAAGAAATGAAACAAGGTGAAGCAGGAAAAGAAGATTTTGACCAGAATGATGATAAGGAAAATGAATATGTTGTAGAAAATGGTCAAGAAAATGATTTCGATGAAGGTGATATAAATCAAGATGAGGATTATCTTGAGAAATAGGAAGATGAACAGTATCATAACAATGAGGAAGAAGACATTGATGATGATGAAGAGGAACACACGAAAGAAGCAGAAGAAGAAAATTTTGATCAAATGATGATAAGGTTGGCAATGAAGATGTTGTAGACACTTCGATGGAGGTTGATATGCCAGACAAAATCCAAACATGCCAGGAAGCTTAACAGAGCTTCATTTCTCACATAAGGAGACGACAAGTGGGCGAAGGGGAAGATATTATCGAAATGAGAGGAACAAAGGAAATCATAGTCCTGTGGGATCAACATCATTTAGTTTCAGAGATCCAAATGCCCAAAAACCCAATTACAATAGCGAAGATGACATAAATATAAGGCCCCAAGGAGAGAACAAGTTATCATGATATTACAGGCCACCTCAGAATTATCATTTCAGAAGAAATGTTAACGCTAAGAGATCCCTAGCTTACCATGACAATTATAATGGATCTCTGGGAATTCCTGCTACCCAAAACAATTTTGTTGTTATCAAGCAGAAAGACCACAATGTTGGAGGAGCTGAAAAACTCAATCAGACATCAAGGGAAAGCAAAATAGAGAGAAACCTAACTTTTGTATCAATCAGGAACATTCCTGCAGACAAGGATGATCTGATGCCATGTATCTTAGGCACTTGTCCCGACATATGTTCTGCTAAGGAGAGGGCACAAAGAGAGAGACTGGGAGACTTGGGAATTTTTTGAAAGGTTGAATGGAGACTCAAAAAAGACTTATGCTAGCATTGTTGTTAAAAAGTTTTGTAGGACTAATTCAATTTCAGATACTCAACCATCAGATATAGGGCCTATTCCAGTGTTATGGAACACACTAAAATATTTAGTGAAACTACTAGACACTTTAGAACATGGATTTGAAGTTATGCATGAGTTTGTGTTTGATCGCACATGTGGAATCTGCTAGGATTTGACCATCCAAAATATTTTTAATCACCAATCAAATAGCCTTGCATGAACAAATGGTCACATCACAAGATTCAACATCTAGGCTACAATAAAAATACAACATTTCTTCACCTGAATTTAAAACAACTTTCTAGATGTCTCAAATCCCTTCTTAATCTATATCGTGTCACCAGAAAAAGTGAATCCATTTCTCAAAATCAAGCTGAATTCTATTGTTACTATGTTCTTATGAAATTGAATCTGGGATCTCATAAGCTATGGCAGGGAGAAACACTTGCTACATGGTTTCGAAGTATAAGACCATCACTATGGAAATAAAAAAAGATGTGGAGATTATTAAAAAGAAAGATTCAAATCACACTTGATCAATCCTCGCCTGTCTGAATGGCGAAAAACCAAGGGAAGAAAAGAGGTTACCATGGGTTCTTGACATGGTAAACCCCTGCTACACCATTACTAAGCGTAAAAAATCTAGTCTATTGTGTTTTAATGTTCCCCAGCCAATTAGATCGTGTATATTCCCTTGCCGCCATACATTTTCCGACCATTGTGTTTTCTAGTTTAACCATAGTCATCCGATCCACTGCCCTTCTACGCCACCATGGACCAGCCTTGTTGTTCGTAGGTTCCCCTGCGTCCACTGCCTTTCCACGCCACCGTGGACCAGCCTTGTTGTTTGCAGGTAGGCAGGCTTCGCAAGAGCCACGGGCCTCTGGGACATAGTTGGAGCAGCGGAGAGCACGTATTAATGCACACGGGTAGTGCCACGGTCAACAGACATGACTTTTCTCCAAACGGATCCGTGGCCAGTAATTGCCATTTTTTTTATAAATCAAATTTATATTAATGTTAAAAAAGATATGGTATAGTATTATAGTTTAGTTTAGTTAAAAAAAAAAAAAAAAAAAAAA
>APFE031092748.1:67233-81784 GCA_000404065.3 Pinus taeda
ACCAGCAGGCCTGGACAATACCCTGGTGGAGTCACATAGGAACACAAGCATGGCTCCGCTGCCAGCGAGCCTGGTCAATACCTCGAGGGAGTTACTTGCATCACCTCCTAGCGTAGGAAGCCTTTCTCTTCTTTAGCCTTATTTATTTTTCATTTTTCATTTTTTTTTTGTCACTGTACATAGCACTTATTCATTTCAGAGGTGGAAGAGGGTTCCCGACTTATTGAGAGCAGAGGAGGTTGTGCCAGCAGAGAAGTAGTTTATTGTATCTCTGACGTGCCTATTAAGGTTTCCCCCCTCACCTTACTCTACTTGACTGAGTTGACAAGGGTTAACCCAAAAAAAAACGACTATAGAAGGTGACACTAGTTAGCGTGTAAGCATTGTGTTTTCACCAAGGTTCACTTCGAACAATACATGTTTTCCTTCGACGTATCATGGAATAAAATTAACAAGATCATCACACAGAGGCAAGATGACAGATAACCAAGTAGTAATAGTTGTATAAGCCCTCTTGTACTTTACTCAACTTGTTTCAAGAGTCATACATGGTTTCATGCAAAACTATCCTATGAACGAAACAAGTGAACTAAAAAACATCAAAGCAAAGCAAAAGCAGAAGTGAAAGTGAAAGCAAAGCACATAAGCAAGCAAGCAAGCAAACAAACAAGCAAACAACACATATAAGCAAACAAGCATGCAAGCAACCAATTGAAAGCAAACACTATTCCTAATCGTACACTAATGGTGCATGGGCCTGATCACGTGAAGTGATACTTCCAGTGTAGCCACCGACACATTGGCAGACCCATGTTGGTGAAGGCTTGGTTCGTGAGCAACCTAGTGGTGTGAACCAGCAAGCAAGAAAGATATAACAATGAAGACAACCACACTTCATGTTTCAAAGTGCCCATGGGACATGAGTGAGTGCATGTGCATGACAGACAGTCCGTGGACTTATCATGGTGTTGCGTGACACTACGTGCAACTTTGAAGCATAAGAACACTCTTGACTGTGAAATGCAAGCAAACAAAAGAAACAAAGGTAACTTGCATTGTGCACGAGTGCTTGCAATGTAAGACTCCTCCAATGCATGAGCAATGGGTTCGTGTAGTTCTAGTGGAGGAAGTAAAATTTGAGTGTTGAATTGATCTTGAGTGCATACAGATGAGTGATGAGGAGCCTTGAGTGTTTGAACAATTAACTGATCGGAAGCGAAACCAACCTCAAAACAATGAGGGCCTGACATAACCATCAGCTCAAGCTGTAGTGCCTTGACGGTCTGTGGGGTTTCGACTTCGTTGAAAGATGGACCTTCGAAGACCAATGGCTTAGACGGATTAATAATGAGTGAATCAACATCATGATCAAATGATGAAGTGAAGAGATCACGACAACCAAGATCATAAAATTTAGGATGTTGGTCGGCAACCTCATGGTTGGATGAATCACACAGAGGGTTAGATGAAAAATGAACAAACTCATCCTCTGTGTTTCTAGAAAAGACAGATGAAGGATTAAGTGGATTTTCAATGAGTAACTTATCTTCTCTATTATGGAATGATGGACTAACATCTGGTGAGTCTTGCGAGTGATAAAAAATGGGTGCATCTGTGGATGAAGATACACATGCAAAATCATGGATGGCAGGTTCACCAAAGAGGTTAGGAAAAAATAGAGGGGACTCGGAGAGAAGGGAGTCATCCTTCACCGAGTGTTGATGTTCAAGCTCCCACTGATACTCTTCATGAATGAAAATGCATGTTGGTTGTGCAACACCGACTCTATTAGTGGGTTGTTCCTCTTTCACAACAAGTGAAGAGCCTAGAATGGATGAACACAAGACAACATCATTTGGAGGAACACCTGAGTGCGAAGACAGAGGTCGAAGAAAAGAATGCATATGAAAACTCGAAGGACTCACAACCAAATCTGTGCAAAAATCAAGTGGAGTGATGTTGTGAGAGTGTGAAGGATGAACAAGTGTGTGAGCATGATCCTCAACATCACTAGGTAGTGGTGGAGCCGCTGAATGAGAGGGAGGCAAACAGTCAGTTGAGACAATGCCCACTCCCACGTGAGATTGCGTAGTTCCATCAATGAAGAATGTTGAGTGAGGCTTGATATCAAGCTTCCTCTTGGGATGGGAAATTTTCTTAAGGCAATACTCGAATCGGTCCCAATGATAAGAAAATTTCATCTGGCTCTTCGAAGCTTGAAACTGCAAGTCACAGAAGCGCTGCCAAAAATAAATAACGGATTCATGCGGAGCCCTCCATTGTTGTAAGTGTTTCCAGTCAAGATAGTTTGGATCAAAATGATAGAACGTGTCTTCAATGAGATCACATAAGTGCTCAAATGAGTGCATGATGTCTGCCAGTAGGTTGAGCACCCAAAGAAATGGAGATTCAGGAAGTGTGTATGCAAGCAAAAAACCAACCTATTCATCAGAAAACTCATCTTCCTCATAAATCATGAAAAGAAAGTTATATAAGTTCTTGTTGGGTTGTGCTATATTCTTTCCACGACTAGCCCACATAGTTAACCGGAGGGTTAGAGGGGGGGAAGAGCCCCCCTTCGTTGCGCCGATTGTGTAGCGGGGCTGGGGGGTGGGGTCACAGGGGGTTTGAGGTGTACCTGTAACCCCACTTTATGGGGTTCGAGGCAGTGCCCATGAATTTTTTTTTGGACCCTATGTTAGGATGGGCGGACCCACCTATGGTTTCGTGCATGATTTTCGCACATGTTTCTGGACGCGATGGTTTTCGGTTCATGGTATTGGACGCGATGGTTTTTGGTCCATGGTATTGGATGCTTCAGCATGTATAAATATGTATTATAACATTGAAAGGAACATAATGAAAATCAAGCTGGCAGTCCCGGTTTTGGGATCCAGGGGAAAATCTCTGTGTATATGTGTTTTATGTGTTATGCTCTCGCATTTTTTATTTTCTGTGTTTTAGAACCTACAGTGCTCAGGACAGGCCACCTCGTGTTCACCATCATACGTGTGAGTGGGCAAGAGATTGAAAAGCTTCCCCGAGATGGAGACATATTCACGATTCGAAAAACACCTCGGGTGAAGAAGAGTGCAAGAATCCATGAAAGATATGCAAAGTTTCAAAAGTGGATGAGAGGACACAACTTGTCATCAGGCCCTCCTTCTAGCACCATAAATGTTGATGGTGCTGGACTCGCCAACATGTCAAGGGGATCTCCCGGGTAAGAAGTCCCAATTAAACTTAGACCATTTGGTGTAGGAGTCCTAGCAGTGGGTCGTAAGGTAATGCCTTGACCGCGACGTCACACAAAGGCAAGTAAGATAACTGTGTTAGTAGCAAGGGCATGACTGATGCAGTGAGTCAAGGAAGGTGTATGAGAGGTTCTAACACTTCGAAGGGGAAAAGGAGGTGAAGGTGAGTTCCAGGTTGAAAGGGATCAATCCCAACTCAGCTAGGAACACACAACGCAAAGGACATTCACAGCTTTCGATGGAGCAGTCCACTTGGATGCAGTAGTCACATCATACAAGGTAAGATAACACGTACATCACTCAAAGATCAACCTGAGATGAGTGCGATGGTTGTTACAACAAGGTTCGTGTGAAAGGTCTATCTGGTGTCCGGTCAAGCAGTCGACACGGACGGTGACAACATTAACAACATATCAACACATTAACAACAAGATTCATATAATTGCATGTGAATCAGTTCATACACAAGTACGTAATTTAAACAACATATATCATTAAGGCATCTCGAGCAGTCCAACTACAATAACAACATATGCATGAAAATGTGCTAGCTCTTATTATATAAAGAAGTATAAGTCACAATCATGTAATACATCTATGTAAACCTGCTAGCCCCAACAATGGAATGTTATAGCCACATCTGCTTGCTCCTCCAAAGAGATGTACTAGCTCTGTGTCATGGAGAAGCCAAGGCGCATTACAATACTATCCAAGCATTCTTCAAAGATAGTCTTAGAAGAAATTGGGCTGACCAAAAGCCTGTACAATGAGTTATGAGGGACTATTTATAGCAAAGGGTGGGGTGACCCTTGACATTCCCCTTTGTGACAGTTCAACTATCCTCATGACTCTTCACCTACTCTATGATTGTTACATCCAACCATTGACACTTGACATTACACTTGACATGACTCACATTACAATGCACATGTACTCATGTGAGACAACATGGCTTGAGCAAGCCTTGCAAGACATCACTGACACTCGGTCCGCTGTGATGAGACCAACTCTTTGACATGTTTGTGATGGTGAAGGTGGTGAGCTGATGCCAAGCCTGGTCATTCGTGGTGGCGTGTATGCACCTCATTATGACATCTTGCTGAAGCGAACTCTTGCCTTCATTGCAACCAGTGCATTGGTTGGACCCCTTCATCCAACTCATCTGCTAACATGCGCATGGTCTTCTTGGGTGCGGCTGAACTGACAACACACTAATGCATAGTGTCCATGCTGATCTTCAAGTGTGTGCTCGTGGTCATGCGCATCAACTTGCCAAAGTACATTTTCATCCCCAGTTGGACTTGCTTCTTGTCTTCACCTTGGTGAGTGTGTTGAATGGGTTGGATTGCATGCATGCGTGCACAATGACATGCATATTGTGAATCCCTTTGCATGTGATCACTAACACTGCTCACCATGTCTGCTTCGTGTTAGCTACTGGGATGGATCTTTAACTTGTACGGGCACAGTTTCATTCGTGAGGGCACGATGCAACCACTGTTGTTCCTGATCCTGCTGCAAATCATTCATCTATCTATGCAACTTCATGTTCTTTCTTGAGTTGCTGCTTCAGCACATGAAATTCCTTCTTTGTTCCATCTTCTACCTTCATGCGATCTTCATGTCGTGCTGTCATTTCATAGCCGGAGTCTCCAAAGTTGCTTTCATCATCAATGGACCTGCTTGAGGTTGAAACCTTGTTCCGCCTCCGAGTTGTCAACAACCTTCCTCTTCCATTAGTTGCATTTGGTATGTTGTCTTCAACTACTGTTCATGATGTTACTCGTTGTGATACTACTACTGTCATATCTTGATGTCCTTATCTATGAACAACTTGATGCCTTCGTGGGTAGGCAATTCCATAGACACTTGATCCACTACATCCCCAAGTGTGCTATGAATGGTGTCTTTGTCTCTGCCCTCCTGGAAACCATTGTACCTGTACTGCTGAGAGGCAGATGAACACCTATGATACCTGGAGACATGGAAACACTCATGGCAAGCAATCTATAAGTTGAAGACCAAAATGAACATGAGAACTGACTTGCAACATACCTCGGTGAATGATCGTGAAGGTTGTGCAATTTCGGCCAGGAGGTCCGGAGGCTGACTGCTAAGACTGCACAAGGCATAGTCTTGGTTGCTGGGAGACTAATTGACTGCTGCAACTATGGAATGCACAGTCTAGTCTGGCTGCTGACTCTTGGGATTGCACAATTCCAGCTGGGAAGGGCTGCTAGTCCAAGGACAAATTTGCGTAATTTCTTGGGCCAAGCAACTATTGTCCTCCAGAAATGCACAAAACAGTCCCGAAGGACAGTGCTGGGCAGGAATGTGAAAATCTGGAGAGGAAGGTGAGCCTTCCTTCCCCAAATTGCACAACGCAACCTTGGTGAAGGTATAGTCTGGGCCAAGGTTGGCCTGACTCGCCGACGGGCAACTGAAAGAAACTAAGATAGTAAATGCATGGCGACACTAAGTGATAGCAGAAGTGATTGACAGTGCATGCCAAACTTGAATGAAATATTTAGAAAATAGATCAACATGCATGTGGGTGAGCCAGTTCACCGGATGGGCGAACGTCCATGCAAAACAGTTTCATGCATGCGTAAATAGTGAGATAGAAATGAAAAATAAAATAGATCTAGGACGAGCTAGTGTATATGTAAACAACAACAAGCATTCAAATAAATCAATCAAACAATACTCGCACAAGCAAAAACACAAAAAGCGACAGAAATGCGACACAAGGCGTGGGAAGTGGGCTTACCCCAAAACATCTGAGCTGAATGTGTCAACTACTCCTAGTTGTGATGTGGGATGTCAGAGTTGTAAGGTTGATGTGAGGAATGAGCTCTGCAGCATTGATGAGTTTTGATAACATCAAGGTTGTGATGTGCATGCCACGAATCTAAGGGAAGTGACACTTGGTGGTAAGTTTCGAAATTGCTCCTTGCATGTAACCTCCAACTGCTAAACACAAATCCCTGAAACAAGGGATGCCTTTGCATGCTTCCTTGGGAGAAGCAACCCATACATGCAAGTCTATTTTGCTCAGTCTCGGAGGGAGCCAATCAACTCAGCTGCACATGTAAGAGACTGCTCGCCTACTGGAGAAAAATGCACATTTCTAGCTGGGAGTTGGGCTGCGTGCCCATGAGATTTATGACTTTCCTAGGCAGAGCAGTTGATTGCTGCCCAGATTTATGCAAATCCTGGGCCGAATCTCCTGCTGCTGGGAAAGTTTGCGCAAATCCTGCTGGGAGGGTTGGTTGGCAGGATTGTGCAATCTTGGAGCCCAACAAGCTGTCAGAGAGGATTGCACAATTCTTGGAGGGAAGGCTGGTTTCCCTCTAGGAATGTGAAATTTTCAAGGGGAAGCTACTCATCCTGTAGTTGGACCAAGTCTAGGTGAGTAGCCTGTGAGGCGAATGGATCTACTGTGATCGATAGGTTGCCTTTGTGCTAGGAAAACATTGAAGCTTGAGTACTCGACGAAGTAAGACAAAGTGTTGTGTAAAGTTGGTAGGGAGGCTCCAAAACAGGCTAAGGAAAAATTTTGGAGGGTGGTTATAGCTGCTACAATAGTTGGCGACACACTGGTAGAACTCCAGCTCTCTGCATAGACCTTATTCGTGAAGAGAAAGTCTAACACCTCTGGAAGTATTGTTCAGATCTTACCTCATCTTGGTTTCACACTAACTTGATTGTAAGACGCAACATCTTCCAAGCCCTTGGTCTATTGACACACATTCCAAGCTAAGGAAACACAGTTGTTTTGATTGGGGTTGAGGGGTATATAGGTGCACAAGCAGTATAGTTGTCAGAGTCTTAGTTTCGTCTCTGGTGTTGCTCCACTGCCAGCAGGCTTGGATAGTACCATAGTGGAGTCACATAGGAACACAAGAATGGCTCCACTACCAGCGAGCCTGGTCAGTACCCCGCGGAGTTACTTTCATTAGCTCCTTATGCATGAAGCCTTTCTCTTCTTTCGCTTTATTTATTTTTCATTTTTCATTTTGTGATTTTCTTTTTCATTTTCACTGTGCATAACACTTATTCATTTCAGAGGCGGAAGAGGGATCCCGAATTATTGAGAGCAGAGGAGGTTGTTTTAGCAGAGAAGTAGTTTATTGTATCTCTGACGTGCCTATTAAGCTTTTCCCCCTCATCTTACTCTAGTTGACTGAACTAACAAGGGTTAATCCAAAAACAAACAACTAGAGAAGGTGACACTAGTTAGCGTGCAAGAATTGTGTTTTCACCAAGGTTCACTTCGAACATTATGTGTTTTCCTTCAACGTATCATGGACTAAAAGTAACAAGCTCGTCACATAGAGGCAAGATGACAGATAACCAATTAGTAATAGTTGGAAGAGCCCTCTTGTACTTTACCCCTCTCGTTTCAAGAGTCATACATGGTTTCATGCAAAACTATCCTATGAACGAAACAAGCGAACTGAAAAACATCAAAGCAAAGAAAAGGCAGAAGTGAAAGTGAAAGAAAAGCACGTAAGAAAACAAGAAAGCATATAAGCAAACAAGCATGCAAGCAACCAACTGAAAGCAAACACTACTCCTAATCCTACACTAACGGTGCATGGGCCTAATCACATGAAGTGATACTTCCAATGCAGCGACCGACACATTGGTAGACCCATGTTGGTGAAGGCTTGGTCCGTGAGCAACCCAGTTGTGCAAACTAACAAGAAAGAAATATATAACAATGAAGACAACCAAACTTCATTTTTCAAAGTTTCCACGGGACATGAGTGAGTGCATGTGCATGATGGACAATTCGTGGACGTATCATGGTGCTGTGTGACACTATGTGCAACTTTAAAGCATAAGCACACTCTTGACTGTGACATGCAAGAAAACAAAAGAATCAAATATAACTTGCATCACGCACGAGTGCTTGCAATGTAAGACTCCTCTAATTCATGAGCAATAGGATCGTGTAGTTCGAGTGGAGGAAGTAACATCTGAGTGTTGTATTGATCTTGAGTGCATACAAATGAGTGATGAGGAGCCTTGAGTGTTTGAACAATTTCTTGTTCGGAAGCGAAACCAACCTCAAGACAATGAGGGCCTAACATAACCATCAGCTCGGGCTAAAGTGCCTCAACGGTTTGTGGGGTTTTGACTTCGTTGAAAGATGGATCTTCATAGACTAGTGGCTTAGACGGATTAACAATGAGTGAACATCGTGATCAGATGATCAAGTGAAGAGATCACGAGAACCAATATCAGAAAATTCAGGATGTTGATCAGCATCCTCATGGTTGTATAAATCACATAGAGGGGTAGATGAAAAGTGAACAAACTCATCCTCTGTTTTTCTAGAAAAGAGAGATGAAGGATCAAGTGGATTTTCAATGAGTAACTTATCCTCTCCATTGTCGAATGATGGACTAACATCTAGTGAGTCCTGTGAGTGATCAACAATGGGTGCATCCGTGGATGAAGATACACATGAAAAATCATGGATGGCAGGTTCACCAAAGAGGTTAGGAAAAAACGGAGGGCACTCGAACATAAGGGAGTCATGCTTCACCGAGTGTTATTGTTCAAGCTCCCACTCATACTCTTCATGAATTATAGCGCATGTCGGTTGTGCAACACCGACTCCATCAGTGGGTTGTTCCTCGTTCACAACAAGTGAAGAGTTTGGAATGGATGAACACAAGACAACATCATCCGAAGGAACACTTGAGTGCGAAGACAGAGGTGGAAGAAAAGAATGCATATGAGAACTCGAAGGACTCACAACCAAATCTGTGCAAAAATCGAGTGGAGTGATGTTGGGAGAGTGTGAAGGATGAACAGGTGTGTGAGCATGATCCTCAACATCATTGGGCAGTGGTGGAGCTACTAAATGAGAGGGAGGCGGACAATCAGTTGAGACAGTGCCCGCTCCCATATGAGATTCCGTAGTTCCATCAATGAAAAATGTTGAGCGAGGCTTGATATCAAGCTTCCTCTTGGGATGGGTAGATTTCTTAAGGCAATTCTAAAACTAGTCCCAAAGATAAGCAAATTTCATCTGGCTCTTTGAAGCTTGAAACTGCAAGTCATGGAAGCGTTGCCAAAAATAAATAACGGATTTATGCGGAGCCCTCCGTTGCTGTAACAGTTTCCAGTCAAGATAGTTTGGATCAAAATGATAGAATGTGTCTTCGATGAGATCACAAAAGTGCTCAAATGAGTGCACGGTGTTAGTCGGTAGGCTAAGCTCCCAACGAAATCGAGATCTGCGAAGTGTGTATGCAAGCAACAAACTGACCTGTTCATCAAAAAACTCATCTTCCTCATAAATCATGAAAAGAAAGTTATATAAGTGCTCAAGCCAGAAAACTTTGCCTTCACCATCATACATGTGAGTGGAAAAGAGATCGAAAAGCTTCCCCGAGATGGAGACATCTACGTGATTTGAAAAACACCTCAGTGAAGAAGAGTGCAAGAATCCATGAAAGATATGAAAAGGTTAAAAACTGGATGAGAGGACACAACTTGTCATCAGGCCCTCCTTCTAGTGCCAGAAATGTTGATGGTGCTGGACCCGCCAACATGTCAAGGGGATCTCCCCGGTAAGAAGTCCCAATTAGACCTCAAACTGTTTGGTGTAGGAGTCCCAGCAGTGGGTCATAAGGTAATGCCTTGACCGCGACGTCGTACAAAGGAAAGTAAGATAACTCTGTCAGTAGCAAGGGCGTGACTGATGCAGTGAGTCAAGGAAGGTGTATGAGAGGTTCTAACACTTCGAAGGGGAAAGGAGGTGAAGGTGAGTTCTAGGTTGAAAGGGATCAATCCCAACTCGGTTAGGAACACACAACACAAAGGAAATGCATAGCTTCTAGCGGAGCAGTCCACTCGGATGTGGTAGTCACATCATACAAGGTAAGATTACATGTACAACACTCAAGGATCAGTCCGAGATGAGTGCGACAGTTGTGACAACAAGGTTCATGTGAAAGGTCCGTTTGGTGTTTGACCGAGCAGTTGACATAGACGGTGACAACATTAACAACAAGATTCATGTAGTTGCATGTGAATTAGTTCATACACAAGTATGTAAGTTAAACAACATATATCATTAAGGCAACCAGAGCAGTCCAACTACAATAAAAACATATGCATGAAAATGTGTTGGCTCTTATTATATAAAGAAGTGTAATTCACAATCATACAATACATCCATGTA
Organism: Pinus taeda; assembly: GCA_000404065.3. Classification (NCBI taxonomy): domain Eukaryota; kingdom Viridiplantae; phylum Streptophyta; class Pinopsida; order Pinales; family Pinaceae; genus Pinus; species Pinus taeda. The sequence continues at coordinate 77,692 of APFE031092748.1, forward strand.
AACTTGCTAGCCCCAACAATGGAACATTACAGCCACATCCGCCTGCTCCTCCAAAGAGATGTACTAGCTCCGTGTAGTGGAGAAGCCAAGGCACACTACAATATTGTCCAAGCCTTGTTCAATATAGTCTTAAAAGAAGCTGGGCTGACCAAAAGCCCGTGTAATGAGTTATGAGGGACTATTTATAACAAAGGGTGGGTTGACCCTTGACATTTCCCTTTGAGACAATTCAACTACCCTCATGACTCTTCACCTACTCTATGGCTGTTACATCCAACCATTGACACTTGACATGACTCAACATTACAATGCACATGTACTCATGTGAGACAACATGGTTTGAACAAACCTTGCAAGACATCACTGGCACTCAGTCCATTGTGATGAGACCAACTCTTTGACATGCTTTTGATGGTGAAGGTGGTGAGATGATGCCAAGCCTGGTCATTTGTGGTGGTGTGTATGCACCTCATGGTGACATCTTGCTGAAGCGAACTCTTGCCTCCATTGAAATCAATGCATTGGTTGGACCCCTTCATCCAACTCGTTTGCTAACATGTACATGGCCTTCTTGGGTGTGGATGAACTAGAAATAGATGGATGCATAGTGTCTGTAATGATCTTCAAGTGTGTACTGGTGGTCATGCGCATCAACTTGCCGAAGTACATGTTCAACCCTAGTTGGACTTGCTTCTTATGTTCGCCTTGGTGAGTGTGTTGAATGGGTTGGATTGCATGCGTGCGCACAATGACATGCATGTTGTTGAATCTCTTGCATGCGATCACCAACACTGCTCACCATGTCTGCTTCGTGATAGCTGCTAGGATGGATCTTTAACTTGTACAAGAGAAATTCCATCCGTGAGTGCACGATGCGCCCACTGCTGTTCCTGATCCTGTTACAACTCATTCGTCTATCTGTGCAGCTTCATGTTCTTCCTTGAGTTTTTGCTTTAGCACATGCAACTCCTTCTTTTTTCCATCTTCTGCCTTCACGCAGTCTTCATGTCACACTGTCACTTCATAGCCAGAGTCTCCAAAATTGCTTTCATCATCAATGGATTTGCTTGAGCTTGCAACCTTGTTCCGCCTCCGAGTTGTCAACAACCTTCCTCTTGCATTAATTGCATTTGGTATGCCGTCTTCAGATGTTGTTCATGATGCTGCTCGCTGTGATGCTGTTGTTGTCATATATTGATGTCATTGTCTACAAACAACTTGATGTCTTCGTGGGTAGGCAATTCCATAGACAGTTGATTGACTACATCCCCAAGTGTGCTAAGAATGGTGTCTTTGTCTTTGCTCTCCTGGAAACCATTGTACATGTAATGCTAAGAGGCAGATGAACACTTGCGATACCTAGAGACATGGCAACACTCATGGCAAGAAATATGTCAGTCGAAAACCAAAATGAACATGAGAATTGACTTGCAACATACCTGGCTGAATGATCATGAAGGTTGTGCAATTTCGGCCGGGAGGTCGGGAGATCAACTGCCAAGACTACATAAGGCACAGTCTGGGCTACTGGGAGATTGAATGACTGCTGGAACTGTGTAATTCATAGTCTAGTCTAGCTGTTGACTGCTGGGATTATGCAATGCGCAATTCGAGATGGGATGCTAGACTAGGGACATATTTGCGCAATTTCTTGGGCCAAGGAGCCACTGTCCTCTAGAAATGCGCAAAATAGTCCTAGAGGCTAGTGCTGGGTAGGAATGAAAAAATTTGGAGAGGAAGGTGAGCCTTCCTTCCCCAGATTGCACAATGCAGCCTTGGTGAAGGCAGAGTCTGAGCCAAGGTTGGCTTGACTCACCGACGGGCAACTGAAAGCAACTAAGACAGTAAATGCATGGAGACACTAAGTGACAACAGAAGTGATTGACAGTGCATGCAAAACATAAATGAAAGATTCAACAAATATATCAACATGCATGTGGGTGAGGTAGTTCGCCGGTTGGGCGAACATTCATGCAAAACAATTTCATGCATGCGACAATAGTGAGATGGCAACAAAAATTGAAACATATCTAGAAAAATCTAGCATATATGTAAACACCAGAAAGCGTTCAAAGAAATCAAGCAAACAATACTCCTACAAGTGAAAACATAAAAAGTGACAAAAATGTGGCACAAGGCATGGGAAGCGGGCTTACCCCAAAATAATTGAGCTGAATGTGCCGACTACTCCTAGATGTGATGTGGGATGTCAGAGCTACAAGGTTGATGTGAGGAATGAGATCTACAATGTTTGATTGATGAGTTTTGATAACATCGAGGTTGTGACGTGAATGTCACGAATCTAGGGGAAGTGACACTTGGTGGAAGGTTTCAGAATTGCTTCTTGCATGCAACCTCCAACTGCTAAACATAGATCCCTAAACCAAGGGATGCATTTGCATGTCGCCTTGGGAGAAGTAGCCCATGCATGCAAGTCTATTTTGCTCAGTCCTAGAGGGAGTCAGTCAACTCAGCTGCACATGCAAGAGACTGCTCGACTACTGGAGAAAAATGCACATTTCTAGTTGGGAGCCGGTCTGGATGCCTAGGACATTTACACAATTCCTAGGCAGAGTAGTTGACTGCTACCCAAATTTGCGAAAATCCTGGGCTGAACAACCTGCTGCTGGGAAAAATTTTGCAAATCCTTCAGGGAGGGTTGACTGGCAGGATTGTACAATCTTGGAGCCAAATAGGCTGTCATAGAGGATTGTGCAATTCTTGGAGGGAAGGCTGGTTTCCCTCTAGGAATGCACAATTTTCAAGGGGAAGCTGCTCAGCCTGCAGCTAGACCAAGTTCGAGTGAGCAGCCTGTGAGGGGAATGGATCAACTGTGATCGACAGGCTGCCTTTGTGTGAGGAAAACACTAAAGCTTGAGAACTTGATGAAGCAAGATAAAGTGTTGTGTAAGGTTGGTAGGGAGGCTCCAAAACAAGTTGAGGCAAAATTTTGGAGGGTGGTTGTAGCCACTACAACAAGTCATCAAAAAGGATAACGCACATATAGAATGATATACGTTCATAGTTTAAACTTCAATGCACCATTAAAAAGTATAATTCCAACACACCATTGACCATCATAAAGAACACCACCACTGTCATAAAAAACTTCATCGCATATAACAATGCATTGAACAAAACTCACATTGCATCCTTTGGCGCAACCTTAAAACCACTGCACCAAACGTAGACTTGACTCCATCGTGCCATCAACCTCCCACCTAACATGCCATCAACGTACCAAAGTTATCATAACACCAGTCATAGGCTTCGAGAGTTTACGCCCCTCTCACCTCACCATACATATGACAGGGATCAAAGTCTTCAATGCTTAGGTACCTTAGGTTCATGTAACAAGTTCGAAAGCTCTCATATCCCAACAACCACACCATCATACCCAATGCCCATCAAAACACATTTTGTTATAGATCTGATCTGAAGCTATAATAGATTTTGCACCAAAACGTACAGATCTGAGCCGCAAACTCGTTGCCCCAAAAAAATGTCTGCAACACCACTGATTTTTAGATCAGCGATATCTCCTTCATCCGGACTCTGATTCGGCCAATTTTTTTTGTTGAAATTGGGTATTTTTCACAAACAATCCAGATCTGCAATTAGATTCTACAGATTTGGCACCAAAATGTATAGATCTGATCTGCAAACTCGCTGCCCAAAAAATTCCTGCAAAAATTAAAAAAAAATCTCTGCTTTTCCCAAGAAAGTGCTCCAATACCACTTGTTATAGCTTTGATACCACTTATTATAAATCTGACCTAGAAATGTAAGAGAATACAAATAAACCCAATAAATGAGAAGATCTGAATATAGATAGAAATGTTTCTTTATTGATCAAACCCTTAAGGTAGGGCAACACCATACATTCACTCCTTAAGGAAGGAGAACACTCCACAAGCCATATGACTGTTCATACAATAATCCTTGACATCCCCCAATGGGGAGTCTCTAGCCTCTATATAGGCCTCATACATACAATACTGTGGGTCATTACCACAGTTCCCTCAATACCATCTATCTAATACCATGGGCCCATTACATTATTACTAACTACTTGTGGTCCCTTACATGATAC